>CAKNYM010052997.1:24396-63787 GCA_932195095.1 Andricus curvator
CAAACCAAAAAGACGAATTTTGAAAAAAGAGTTAAGATTCCAACAAAAAACTTAATTTTCAACAAAATAGTTGCATTTTCTACAAAAAAAAATCGAATTTGAAACAAAATAGTTCAATTTTCAACCAAAGAGATGAATTTTCAACTAAAATTATGAATCTTCAACCAAAAAACTGAATTTTGAACAAAGTAGTTCAACTTTCAACCAGAAAAGATGAATTTTCAACGAAAGATATAATAGTTGAATTCAACTAAAAAAGACGAATTTTCAACAAAATAGCTGCATCCTCAACCAAATCAGATTAGTTTTCTACCAAAATAGTTGAATGTTCAACCAAAAAAAATGAGATTTTTTTACCAAAACAGATAAATTTTGAAACGAAAAAATCGAATATTGAATCAAGAGAGAACAAAATTTCCAGAGTTGAATTTTCAAGCCAAAAGGATGATTTTTCAACAAAAACTTACTTTTTCACCAAATAGTTGGACTTTCTACCTAGATATAGAAAATTTTTAACAAAATACATGAATTTTCAACCGAACAACTGAATTTTGAACAAATTAGTTCATCTTTCAACCAAGTAATTCAACTTTCAACCAAGAAGTTAAATTTTCAACTAGAAAAGACGAATTTTCAACAAAAAAGCTGAACCCTCTACATACATTTTTTTTAACCAAATAGATAAATTTTCAAACCAAAAATAAAACTTTTCAGCAAAGGAGTTGAAATTTCAAACCGAAAACACGAATTGAAAAAAATTTTCATTATTTTTTTCCCAACTAGTTGAACTTTCTACCAAAATGCCGTTGAATTCAATAAAAAAAGACGAATTTTCAACAAAATAGCTGAATCCTCAACCAAATCAGAATAATTTTCTACAAAAAAATTTGAATGTTGAACTAAGAAACAAAAAAAGTCCAGAGTTGAAGTTTCAATCCAAGAAGATAAATTTTCAACAAAAAAGTTACTTTTTTACCAAATAGTTGGACTCTCTACCTAAATAGTTAAATGTTTAACTAAATACTTGAATTTGTAACCAAGTAGTTGAATTTTCAACAAAAAATTTAATTTGCAACCAAGTAGTTGAATTTCTACCATTTTCAAACCAAAAAGACGAATTTTGAAAAAAGAGTTAAGATTCCAATAAAAAAGTTAATTTTCAACAAAATAGTTGCATTTTCTACAAAAAACATCGAATTTAAAACAAAATAGTTCAATTTTCAACCAAAGAGTTAAATTTTCAACTAAAATTATGAATCTTAAAAAAAAAAACTGAATTTTGAACAAAGTAGTTCAACTTTCAACCAGAAAAGATGAATTCTCAACGAAAGATACAATAGTTGAATTCAACTAAAAAGACAAATTTTCAACAAAATAGCTGAATCCTCAACCTAATAAGATTAATTTCCTACCAAAATATTTAATTTTTCAATAAAAAAAAAAGATTATATTTTTTCACCAAAACTGATAAATTTTGAAACGAAAAAGTCGAATTTGGAATCAAGAAAGAAAATAAATTTCCACTAAATTTTTGAATTTTCAAACCAAAAAGATGAATTTTCTACAAAAGAGTTTCATTTTCAAACCTAAAATATGACTTTTTTACAAAAAAGTTACTTTTCAGCCGAAAAGTTGAACTTTCTACCAAAATACATGCATTTTCAACCAAGAAATTGAATTTTCAACCAAAATAGATGAATTCACAACAAGAAATATAATAGTTGATATTATTCAATTAAAAAAAAATTAAGTTCAAACCAATCACAGATGAATTTCAACAAAAAAGACAATTTTTAACAAAATAGCTGAATCCTCAACAAACAGAGATTAATTTTCTACCCATAACTGACCCATAAACATGTCTTAATAGGTGATATACATAAAACACAAGGTAAAAATCATACAAAAATAAAATAAAAACATAATAATAAAAAAATCATAACTAAGTCAGGTTACAAGTAATTTCTTAAAATAGTAACGAAGTTACCCTAAATGTTACAAATAACGTAACTTTTCAGTAACTTAGTTACGTGTAACAAGTTACTACCCAACACTGGAATTAATATACTGCTTCCAATAAAACAACAATAATAGAATTTTATTTATAGAAAAGAAATAAGCTGATAATAAAAAAAATAATTTTTAAGAAGGAAATTTAAACCTACCGGAACTGCACTGCAAAACCGCTAATGCGACGAAAAATAAAGCGATACAGGCCTTCATTTTAAAAATTTTGAATAATAATCTGAGACTCTTCTTCCTTCGACTGACACTTGCTGAATGGTTCTGGACCAAAAGATTTCTTTTATAAGTACAAGGGTCTTGGCCTTGTTATCACCAATCAGCGTCATTGTGTCTATAAGAACCGGAATATGGGAAAGCCCAAGGAGACTCATACCAAGAATAAAATTATCATATTGGCTCATTGTTTATCTATTGTATCTGCAAGTGTCAATAGCACTTGATTTTGCAATATTTCCTCACCAAACTCTTGGCACGCGCTTCTTTGTAAAAAAAAGAAAATTATTGGAATCCATTAGTGCCTGACATTTAAAAAATTTGACCTTCAATTTTTAAGAGTATTCTGTTCTGTCTAACATCGGACTGAAGTTTCAGACGCTAAGTAAGAGGAACTTATATGTATTTTGTTGCTGCTATATAATAATAAAAAATTATGTTTACAAAATCAATTTTTATATTCATTCATGCGAATTAATTGTACAATACAAAACAATACAAGCGCGATAATAAATATTTAAAAAAATGTTAATTTTCTACAAAAAGATGAAAAATTACAATTTTTGGACTTCGGGTATCAAAACAAATTAGCCGGAAAATATAAACAAAATTTCAAATTAAATTTTCGGTCGTCGGAAAAGTGTAAAATTTGAGAAAAACTACCGCGGTCAATTTTAATATAAGATCAAAAAAGTGTCAAAATTGACACTTTTCGAATGATGGAAAATTTAATAACAATTTTTTTATGTCCCCTGGGCAATATTTTTTCAAGATCCGAAGTCCATATAGTTTATATACTTTTTTCATTCCATATTAAAATTGACAGTATATGTTAATGGGCGTGGTACTCAGGCAGTTTTGGTCTTTGACACCAGGGGATTTAAAAAAAATTTCAAATTAAACTTTCGATCATCGGAAAAGTGTCAAATCGGGGAAAGAAATGGCTACGTTCAATTTTAAAGCAAAATGAAAAAGTTTCAAATTTGACACATTTCGGATAATCGACAACTTAATTATAAATATTTTGATGTCTCTTGGGCAATATATTTTTTTAAATCTGAAGTCCATGAACTATACTTTTTTGATTTTATATTAAAGTTGTGCGTCTATGTTAACGGGCGTGGCAATTGGACAGTTTTGGTCAAATTTTGTGATGATCGAAAATTTATTTTGAAATTTTCTTTTATATCCCCTGGGTATTTTTTTTTAATATTCGAAGTCCAAAAACAGTGCAATTTTTGGATTTTATAGTAAAATTTACTATTTGTGTTAATGGGCGTGGTACTCGGACAGTTTTTGTCGAACTTGGCACTTTTCCGGCGATCGAAAATTTAATTGGAAATTTTCTTTTATATTCTGTGGGTAATATGTTTTAATATCCGAAGTCCAAAAACGGTACAATTTTTTTATTTTAACCATCTATATGCGTGAGAGCGTTTAGATGCGAAAGTTTGGCCAACTTTGACACTTTTTCAATTATTGAAGTTTTTATTTACAGTTTTCTTTCACAACCCTTGGGTAATCTGTTTTCAAATCCGAAGTCGCAAAAAAGTGCACTTGTTATTTAACAATTGACCTCTGTATTAATGGGCGTGGTACCCGGGCAGTTTTAATCAAAGACACTTTTACGGTGTTAGAAAATTTAATGCGAAATTTTCCTTTACTACCCTTGAGGTATATCTTTTAAAATCTGAGTTCCAAAAATAGTAAATTTTTTTGATTTTATGTTAAAATTGGACCTCTTCATGTACGTGGGAGCGTTTAGATAAGAAAATTTTTTCCAATTTAACGCTCTTTCAATTATCGTTATTTTGATGTAAGGTTTTCTTTCACAACTATTGGGTAATGTTTTTTGAAATCCGAAGTCCAAAATCGGTTTACATTTTTTATTTTTGTAAAAAAATGGTGTTAATGGGCGTGGTACCCGGGCAGTTTTTTTCATATATTTGACACTTTTCCGGTGATCGAAAATTCAAGGAGATATTTTCTTTCACAATCATTAGAATATATATTATGAAATCTGAGTTCCAAAAATGGTACAATTTTTTATTTTATATTAGACCCTCTATGTGCGTAGGAGCGTTTACATAGGCAATTCTTGTCAAATGTCATACTTTTCTAATGATCAAAATTGTAATTTAAAATTTTCTTTCACAACTCTTAGGTAATATGTTTCAAAATCTAAAGTCAAAAACGGTACAATTTTTTTGGGGAGAAAATTAAGAAAAAATTTAAGTGAAAATTCTTTTTTTTTTTAAACTGAAACAGCAATCCAATCTGTCTTACTCAAAAATTGTTTTCTTAAAATTCTGAATCAGACAGATTCTCTAATTGCGTATGAAATGTTTCGTAATTCATCAGAGTAAACATTTTTTACTTCCTTCTGAGGAATTTTTCCTCATCCGTTTTATCAATGGAATTGTGACTTGACAATATCTTATTTTCGCCGAGATATACTTATCCTTGTTGATAATTTTTACAAGAATTCAGGGTTAGACATTTCATTTTTTTGCAATTAAAAGATATTGTTATAAATGTTTAGTAAAAACAAAATATTCGTATTATTTACAAAAAAGATATCAAGAATTTTCTGCTGTTTATTCAGCAATTTATAGAATCAGGACTTAAAAATTGTTGAAGGTAAGAGAAGTAGTCGCACCTAGATTTTCAGAGATGACATAAGAAGTATATTTAGAAAAAAAAAACAGAAAAAGGTAGGTGTGTCGTTTTTGTCTTATTCTTTTTCCTGGCTCAATTTAATAAGAAGTGTATAAGATTATATCAAAGGAAGAAGAATTTTGAAAGAACGTTTAATTCTAATCTTTTCATTGGCGTAAAAGTCCAATGTTTGGAATATTTAACATGTGACATTGACCCAGTTTGTACTAAACGAGGAAATTTCATGACCATGAACTTTATTATCGCACCTGGACCTCCTCAATTCCAAATCTTAACGAAAAGCGATTCTAGAAAGTATAAACATATTACTTTACCTATAAAACTTTACGAATCTTAAATAATATTGAAATTAGATGAATGTAATTTAGTATTTTTAAATTCATTTAATAATACAAATGAAATTTTCATATTTTTTTTAAATGAATGTTTACGATGATGAGTTATAAAGCAGTAAATTATAAAATTCATAAATTATGATCTTATCCTATATTAAAAAGCGCATGGCACCATTTTCGATTATTTCTCGAATCATCTCGAAATTACTCGAAACAATTTGAAACTATTGTTCTCGGGAAACCCGTGTTCGTGATTGGA
The DNA here is from genome assembly GCA_932195095.1 of Andricus curvator. Classification (NCBI taxonomy): domain Eukaryota; kingdom Metazoa; phylum Arthropoda; class Insecta; order Hymenoptera; family Cynipidae; genus Andricus; species Andricus curvator. The sequence goes on from CAKNYM010052997.1 coordinate 29,908, forward strand.
TGAGGTTTTAATTTTTTTTTTCATTTAAAAAAAGAATTTGCAAACTTCAGGTTTATGGGAAGGGTAATGTAAGGTTATCTAAATAATATATATTCAATAATAATAATAATCAATGTATTTTTGAAGATTTCAAAAATGAAGAAGCTTTTTAAGAATTTTAAAAGGTTTCAAGATAATGAAAACATGTCTTAAAACTCCTGGGTAAATGTAAACTGATATTTTATTTTTTAAATAATATTTAGGAGAAAATTGACAAAGATTTCGAAAGATTTCAAAAGATTCTAAATTATTTTCTACAGTTTCGAAAGAGAATGGAAAAGATTTTTAAGAATAATCTTTCAATTAGCAAGATTACAAAAAATATTTATAAAAAATGCGAATAAGTTTAAGACATTTCGAAATTTTAAAAATATTCAAAATTAATTTGAAAGTTGAAAATATTCCAAAAGTAAAAAAAAATGTATATTTTTGAATATTTAGAAAAAAAATTTGGAAGCTTCCTAAGGATTTTGGAAGGACGTTAATTTTGAGAGAACATTTGAAAACATTTTAAAAGATAACAACAGATTTTAAAAGATTTCTGAAATCTTCATAACAGATTCTGGAAAACTTTAAAGCAATTTTTGTAATTTTTCAGAATTTTCAGAAAATTTTTGGAAAAATTCGAATAATTTTAAAAGATATTTGGAAGGTTTAAAAGTTTTGGAAATAGTTGAAAAAGTGATTTGAAAATATTTCAAAAATTTAAAACTCAATGTAAATTTTTGAAGATTTCGAAAAAAATGTCGAAGCGTTTTAAGAAGTTTAAAAGGCTTCAAGAAAACACAAAAATTTCCATACAATTCCTGGGAAAATTTAAACTGATTTTTTATTTAAAATAATTAATTTTAAGACAATATTTAAATACAATTTTAACATTTCAAAAGATTTCTAAAATTGTCAAAATAGGATCTGGAAGATTTGTAGGCAAGTTTTTTAATTTTTCAGAATTTCAAGAAAAATTTCGGTAGAATTCGAAGAATTTTAAAAGATATTTAGAATGTTTAAAAGTTTTGAAAATGGTAAAAAATTGATTTTAAGTTGGAAAAGATTTTCAAAAATTTTAAACAAAATGTAAATTTTTGAAGATTTCGAAAAAAATGTTGAAGCTTCAAGAAAATAAAAAAAAACTTTCTTAAAATTCCTGGGAAAATTTACACTAAATTTTTATTTTGAAAATAAATTTTAAGAGAAAATTGACAAAGATTTCAAAATTTTTAAAATTATTTTCCGAAATTTCAAAAATCTTTCCATTAGTAAGATTCAAAAATTAAAAAAAAAAATTTCAAAAGGTTTTACGATAATACAAAATATTTCTCATAATTCATGGGATAACTTAAAATGTTTTTTCATTTTGAGAAATTAATTTCAAGATAATATTTAAACAAAATTTTAACATTCCAAAAGATTCCCAAAATTTTCAAAACAGAATCTGGAAGATTTGAAGGCAAGTTTTTTAATTTTTCAGAATTTAAAGAAAAATTTTGGAAGAATTCGAAGAATTTTAAAAGATATTTAGAAGGATTAAAAGTTTTGAAAATGTTTAAAAAATGATTCTAAGTTTGGAAAGATTTCCAAAAATTTTTAAACAATATGTAAATTGAAGATTTTCAAAAAAAAATCGAATCTTTTTAAGAAGTTTGAGAGGTTTCAAGAGAAAAAAAATTCCTTGAGATTCCTGGGAAAATTTTTTATTACTTTTTATTTTGAAAAATTAATTTTAAGATAATATTTTTAAACAAATTTCAACAATTCGAAAGATTTCCAGAATATTGTCAAAACAGAGTCTGGAAGATTTGAAGGCAAGTTTATTAATTTTTCAGAATTTCAGGAAAAGTTTTGAAAGAATTCGAAGAATTTTAATAGATATTTAAAAGGTTTAGAAGTTTTTAAAATGGTTAAAAAATGATTTCAAGTTTGAAAAGATTTACAAAATGTACATTTTTTAAGATTTCGAAAAAAATTTCGAAGCTTTTCAAGAAGTTTTAGAGGTTTCAAGAATATAAAAAATTTTCTTGAGATTCCTGAGAAAATTTTTAATTACTTTCTATTTTGAAAAATTAATTTCTAAAGAAAAATTGAAAAAGTTTCAAAATATTATTATCTTAAAATATTTCTACAAAGTTTGGAAACATCAGGAAGATTTAAGGGCAATTTTTTTAAATTTTAAATGGTTCTTAAAAATGTTTAGGAATAGTTCAAGTCAGTTTAAGAGATATTTATCTTGAAAAATTCTAAAAGTCATAAATATCTTTCGAACTGACTCGAATTTTTCATAAACTTTTCAAAATCCTGAAAAATAAAAAAATATACTTTTTCGAAATATCTGAAAGGTTCCAATTTTTTTTTGAATTTTCTCAAGAATCATAGGAAAATTATATATTTATTTAACTTTGGAAACAAATGAACAAATAAACTGATAAAATAAATGTTCGAGATTTTTATTTTGTGTTTTAAATTATTTATCCCCCAAAAATAATAATTTTTGTGAATTTTTTTTCTTTCATGACTGAAAATTCTTTTTTATGGTAATATTTGAACTATTTAGTTGCAAATTCGCCTTTTTGCTTTAAAAATTAATCTTTTTCTGTTGAGGATTCCACTATTTTGTTGAAAATTAATTTTCTAAATTAAAAATTAATTATTTTAATTGAGAATTCATCTCTTTGGCTGACAATGACATTATTCATCTATTTCATTAAAAATTCATATTTTCATGGTAAAAAATTGAACTGTTTTGTAGAAAATTTATCTCTTTTTTAAAAAAACTTAATCTTTTTTGGTGTAAAACGCAACTGGTGAAAATTAATTTTTTTGTTGGGGATTCAGCAATTTTGTTCAAAATGTGTCTTTTTCCATGAATTAAACTATTTTTATTTAAAATAAAAATTTTTTTGGTTGAAATTCGTTTATGTTATCTAGATAATATATTCAATAATTTAATAATAATAATCAATGGAACTAAGGTCTTCGACACTTTGAAACACAACATTTAATGTTTTCCGTTTAGGGAATATAACATAGAACCCAAGTATCTGTTAATTGCTAAAGTTTTCCTAATTTTTTAATTACAAAGATTTTAAACACATTACAATTTTCAACAAAAATTTGTTAAATTTATTTCAAATTTTTGATTCGAGGTTTTGGTTTGAAAAATTTTTTATTGTTGGTCCACAAAATTGAGCACGTTTTCAGATATTTTTAAAAATATGCATGCGCGCGCGTAGCGCGCTTTTGCTACTTGTCCAATATTAAAAAGCGCATCGCGCCATTTTTGATTATTTCTCGAACCATCTCGAAATAACTCGAAACAATTTGAAGCTATTGTTGTCCGGAAACTCGTATTTATGATTGGTTGGAGCTGTCGTTCCTTTTCCTCGTTTAAAATAAAAAGTCTGCAAACTTCAGTTTTGTGAGAAATGTGAGGTTATTTAAATAATATATTCAATAATAATAATAATATTCAATGATGTACAAAATGTAATGTGTAGATATTTGAAGATTTTAAAAAAGAAGAAGTTTTTTAAGAATTTTAAAAGGTTTCAAGATAATAAAAATTTCTTAAAATTCCTGGGAAGATTTAAACTGATTCTCAACTTAAAACAAATAATTTTAAGAGAAAATTGACAAAGATTTCAAAACATTTTCAATTATTTCTTAAAATTTCGAAAAAAAAATATGGACGATATTAAAGGAAAATTTTTCAATTAACAAGAATACAAAGATTTATAAAAAATCCGTTCAAGTTTAGCAAACATTTGGAAGTTTTAAAAAGATTCAATATTATTTTAAAACTTGAAAAAATTTCAAAAAGGTTAGAAGAAACGTACATTTTTGAATATTTTGAAACAAAAATGTCTTAAAATTTCTAGCAAAATTTGAACTGACTTTTTATCTTGAAAAATAAATTTTAAATTATTTTCTAAACTTTCGAAAAAAAATGTGGACGATTTTGAAGAAAAAATGTTCAATTATAAAGATTACAAAGTTTCATACAAAATTCGAGTAAGTTTAAGAGTTCAGGAGTTCAGGAGTTTTGAAAATATTCTAAATTAATTTAAAACTTAAAAAGATTTTTTAAACTTAAAAAAATGTATATTTTTGAATATTTGTAAAGAAAAATTTTAAAGCTTCTTAAGCATTTTGAACAGTTCCACGATAATAAAAAATATTTCTTAAAATTCATGGAATAATTTAAACTGATTTTTTATTTTCAAAAATTTATTTTAAAACAATATTCAAAAAGACTATAAAACATTTCAAAAAATTTCCAAAATTGTCAAAATAGAACCTGGAAGATTTGAAGCCATGTTTTTTAATTTTCAGAATTTTAAGAAACTTTTTGAAAATATGCAATTAATCTCAAAAGATATTTAGAAGGTTTAAATGTTTTGGACAGGATTGAAAGATAATTTGACATTTTAAAAGATTACAACTTTTTTTTTTTTAATGAAAATTTTCGAAGATTTCGACAAAATTTTCGAAGCTTCTTAAGAAGTTTGAAAGGCCTCAAGAAGATGAAAAAGTTTTCTTGAAATTCCTGGGAAAAATTTCATTATTTTGAAAAATTAATTTTTAGAGAAAAAGATTTCTACGAATGTCGGAAAAATTTTGGAAGATTTCTAAAGACTTATGAAAGTCTTACATATCTTTCAAACGCACTCAAATTTTTTCTAAAATTTTGCAAAATTCTGTAAAATACAAAAATTATACTTTTACGATATTTGTGAAATCTTCAAAAATCTTTTTGATTTTTCTCAAGAATCTTAAGAAAATTATATTTCTATAACCTTAAAAACAAATGAACAAATTAAACGAAAAAAGAAATATTAATCGAAATTCTTATTTTGTATTCACAAAATAATAATTTTCTGCCATTTAAAAAAAGAGTCTGCAAACTTCAGGTTTATGAGAATTGTAAGATTATTTAAATATACTATGTTTAATAATAATAATAATTAAAGGAAAGAGGTGTGCTGCACTTTGAAATAAAAAATTTAATTTGTTCAGGATGTATTTTTAAATAAAAAGATTAATTTACTACCAAAAAGATGATTTTTCAATAATATATATGAACTCTCGACCAGGTATTCGAATTTTCAACTAAAAAAGACTAATTTTCCACCAAATAATTGAATTTTGAACTAATAAATATCAATTTTCAACAAAAAATGGAATAGTTGAACTGTCAGTGAACAACCAAATTTTTGAAACAAATTGATGGATTTTCAACTACTATTATGAAATCTTCATTTGGAATAGTTGAATTTTGAACAAAAAAGATAAATTTTCGACCAAAATGATCAACCTTTATCTGAAATAGTTGAATTTTCAACCAAGAAGATTAACTTCTACCAAAAAGACGAATTTTTGTCAAAATACATTAATTTTCAACTAGAAAAGATAAATTCTCAACCAAAAATTGAATAGTTGAATTTCCAGTTAAAAAAATTAATTTTCAACCAAAGAGATGCATTTTCAACTAAAATTATGAATCTTCAATTGTAATAGTTAAATTTTAAACCAAAAAGATGAATTTTTAACTAAAGCTGATGTATCTTTGACTAGAATATTTGAATTGTCAACCAGAACGATTAATTTTCAAACTAGAAAATTAATTTTTACTAAAAGAGATGAATTTTCAACTAAAAAAGAGAATTTTTTAAAACAGCAAATTGAACAGCTAAATTTTCAGTTAAAAAGATTAATATTCAACTGAAGAGATTATTTTTTAACTAAAATGATGGAAAATATTCCATCATTAAACTGAAATAGTTACATTTTCTAGTTACAGAAAAAAAAAATTTTCAAGAAAAAAACAACAATTTTTCAACAAAATGGTTCTGGTTTCAACTGGAATAGCTACATTTTTAGCAAATAAGATTAATTTTCAGCCAAAGAAAAAACGAATTTTCAACCGAATATTTTACTTTTTGACCAAGGAGATAAATTTTCAATTAAAATGATGAATCTTTCACCACAAAAATTAATTTCTCATAGAAGAGTTTAATTTTCAACATAATAATTTAATTTTCATTCAAAAATAGATGAATTCTGAACGAAAAATGTAGTATTTGATATTTCAACCAAAAAATATTATAATTTTTAATCAGAACAGTTGAATTCGACCAAAAAAAGACGAATTTTTGACATGAGTTGAATTTTTAACTAATGAAGATTTTTCAGTGAAGAGAGAGAAAAAATTTCTAATAAACTGTTGAATTTTCAACCAATAATATAGAAACGGTTACATTTTCCAATAAAAAAATTAATTTAAAAAAAAACGAATTTCCAACAAAATAGTTAATTACAGTATTATAAAGGTGCTTTTACAAAATAGAGAATCGTTGTTATTCAGATTCATAATGTAATTAAAAAAAAATTTAGCACGATCAGGTTTTTCCAGGCATATAAAAATTCCCTGACAATTCCAGGTTTTCCGAGCAGGGCTATAAGGGACACTCTGTTGTAAGAAACCAACAATTACACGATTTAGTATAAAGACCTTTTTTAATTCTCAAAATTGATTCAAAAATCAAATTTAAAAAAAATTAAAAATCTTGATTCAAAAAATTAAATATCTTTTTCGAAATTTCTAAAACAGGCAAACGCGTGCGTAGCGGGCTTTTTCTACTTGTCCAATTATTAAAAAGCGCATGGCGCCATTTTCAATTATTTCTAAAAACTATCGCAGTCAATCGCAATTTCAAAACTATTGTTTTCGGTAAATGCGCGTTCATGATTGGATGAACTTATCGTTCCTTTTCCTCGTTTAAAATAAAAATCTGGAAAATTCAGGTTTATGAGAAATGTAAGGTTATCTAAATAATATATTCAATAATAATAATATTCAATGTAACAATGGTGTCCAGCATTTTCATATAAAAAATGTGATTTGTACATTTTTGAAGATTTCAAAAACAAAGAAGCTTTTCAAAAATTTTAAAAGGTTTCAAGATAATAAAATTTTCTTTTATTCTTGTGAAAATTTAAACTGATTTTTTATTTTCAAAATAAAAAGAGAAAATTGACGAAGATTTCAAAAGATTCTAAATTATTTTCTAAAATTTCGAAAAAGAATGGGAAAGATTTTGAAGCAAAATGTTTCAGTTAGCAAGATTACAAAGATTTATAAAAAATTCGAGTAAGTTTAAGAGACATTTCAAAATCTTAAAAAGATTCTAAATTAATTTGAAAGTTTAAAATATGTGCAAAAAGTTTAAAAAAATGTACAGTTGTGAATATTTGAAAATACAAATTTCGAAGCGAATTTCGGAAAGTTTCACGATAATAAAAAAAATTTCTTTAGAATTCAGAGGAAAATTTAAACTGATTTTTTATTTTGAAAAATTAATTTTGAGAGAATGTTTAAAAATATTTAAAAATATTACAAGAGATTTTAAAAGATTACAAAAGATTTCAAAAATCGTTATAACAGATTCTGGAAGATTTCAAGGCAATTCTTGTAATTTTTCAGAATTTTAAGAAAAATTATGGAAAAATTCGAATAATCTTAGAAGATATTTAGAAGGCTTGAAAGTTTTGGAAATGGTTAAAAAGATAATTTGAAATTTGGAATGTTTCAAAAAATTTTAAGCAAAAGGTAAATTTTTGAAGATTTCGAAAAAAATGTCGAAGCTTTTTGAGAATTTTAAAAGGCTTCAAGAAACTGAAAAAACTTTCTTATAATTCCTGGGAAAATTTTTAATGATTTTTTTTGTTGAAAAATCAATTTTTAGAGAGAATTTAAAAATGTATCAAAGCATTTCAAAAGATTTCTACAAATGTCGAAAATATCTGAATGATTGTAGGGCATTTAAAAAATTTTTGGAATATTTTTCAAAATTTTAGGAATAGTTTGAGTCAGTTTAAAAGATATTTATCTTCCAAACTTCTAAAAGTACTAAATGTCTTTCAAACGGAATCGAACATTTTCTAAAATTTTGCAAAATCCTGAAAAATAAAAAAATTATACTTTTTTGATATATCCGAAATCGTCAAAAAACATTTTAATGAAGAAATAAGATTATAATAATATAACAAAGAAAGAAATAAACTTGAATAAGAATTGTTAATTAAAAAATTTTATTTTGCATTCAAAATGATTTATCCCCTAAAATTATAATTTGGTTGGAATTTTGAGTTTTAATGACTGAAAAATCTCTATTGGTTACAAATTGAACTATTTGGTTGAAAATTAATCTTTTTTCTTTGAAAATTAATCTGTTTTTAATTAGAATTGCACTATTTTATTGAAAATTCGTCTATTTTGGTTAAAAAAGCAATTGGTTGAAAATTTTTTTTTTTTTATCAAAGATTCATCATTTCAGTTGAGGATCTCTTCGGCTGAAAACCTTTCGTTGAAAATCCGTCTATTTTGGTAGAAAATAAATCTTCTTGGTAGAAAATTCATCTAAATCGTTGAAAATTCATATTTTTTGTTTTAAAAAGTTGAACTGTTTTGTACAAAATTTGTCTCTTTTGGAAAAAATTTCATTTCTTTTGGTTAAAAATGCAACGGGTAAAATTTAATTTTTTTTTTGGTTTAAGATTCTGCTATTCTGTTAAAAATTTTTTTTTTTTTGGGATGAATATAACTATTTCTATTTGAAATTGAAATCTTTCTTGGTTGAAATATCATTTATGTATTACATTTTTTCGTTGAGAATACACTTCAAAATACAAAATTTTATGTTTTCTTTTCAAGAAACATAAAATAAAACCCAATTATTATTATTCGTAGGGTAATGAAAATAACAGAAGAAAAGATATGGCAAGTCCAAATTGGATTCATGCCAGGAATTTTTATTTTAATTTTTTATACTTAAAATTCAGTACATATTTTGGTAAAATTAATGTGAGAACTATATTAAAAATTCAATTTAAACTGCTTCCAATTCCTAATTTTTCAAGTAAAAATATCGCATTTTCAACAAAATAGATGACTTTCTAATCAAATAGTTGAATTTTCAACCAAAAGAATTATTAATTTTTTTTACCAAAAAATGCGATTTTTCAACAAAATACATGAATTTTAAAATAAATAGTTGAATTTTCAACTAAAAAAGACATTTTTCAACCAAAGTGTTGAATTTTGAACTAAAAAAGATAAATTGTCAACTAAGAATTGAATAGTTAAATTTTTAGTTAAAAAATTAATGTTAAATCAAAGAGATGAATTTTTAACTAAAATGATGGAACATTTAATTGAAATAGTTACATTTCTAGTTAAAAAATTGATTTTCAACCAAAAAAAGAAAACAAATTTTCAACAAAATACTCTCTCAATTTGAATCAGTGAGAAATGGGTCACTGAATCAAAACAGTAAGAATTTTCACTGATGCATATAGCATTCACTGAAAATCAGTGAAATATTACTGATTCAAATTTAAAGAGTAGTTCAAGTTTCAAGTGGAACAGTTAAATTTTCAGTAGAGAAATTTAATTTTCAGTTAAAGAAAAAACGAATTTTTAACAAAATCGCTCATTTTTCAACCAAAGTGATGAATTTTGAATTAAAGTTATGAATCTTCAAGCAAAAAAATTAATTTTCAACAACAGAGTTGAAATTTAAATCTAATAATTAAATAAAGAGAGAGAAAAAATGGCAAACAAACTGTTGAATTTTGAAGCAAAAAGATTAATTTTCTATAAAAAGAACGAATTTTCAACAAAATACATCAATTTTTAATCAAAAATATAATAGTTGAATTTGCAGTTAAAAAAATTATTTTAAATAAAGAAAAACGAAAATTATAGAAATATAAAGCTACTTTAGGGACCAAAAATGAAACGTTTTAGTGTAAGGACGTTTATTATTTCTAAACATTTATTATTTCTTAAGATTCCAGGAAAAATTTTAGGTGATTATTTATTTTGAAATATTAGTTTGAAGAATATTTTTAAAAAACATTAACACACTTCAAATGATTTTCTAAAATTTTCAGAAGAGAATGTAGAAGATTTTAAACGACAATATTTCATCTGGTTTTGAACAAAAGATTTAGAAGCTTTCTAAGAATTTCGAAAGTCTTCAAGAGAATAAAAAAAATTCTGTAAAGATTTCTGAGAAAACTTTTAATGATTTTTTTATTCACCAAAATTTATTATAAGAGAATATTCGAGAAGATTTGAAAATTTTCCAAAAGATTCCAAAAATTGGCAACAAAGAGTCTGGAAGAGTTTAAAGGAGTTTTTTAATTTTGCATATTTTTTTCATAATTTTAGGAAAAATTTGGATAACTTTAAAACATATTTAGAGGTTCTTAAAATATTTCAAAAGTAGTTTAAACTTGGAAAAGGTGTCAAACAATTTGAAACAAAATGTACATTTTTCAAGATTTTTAAATAATATATTAAAGTTTTTTAAAGATTTTGAAAGGTTTCAAGGCAATACAAAATTGTTCTCAAGATTCCTGGGAATATTTAAAGTGTTTCCTAATTTTGGAAATTTAATTTCAAGAGAATATTTAAAAAGATTAATACAATGTTTTTACATTTTTACAAGCATCAGAAAGTCTTAAATATTTTTTTAATGGACTCAAATTTTGCATAAAATATTGTAAAATCCTTTTTCAGATACTTCTTTAACACATCTCAAATTTTTAAAATTGTTTTGAATTTTCTTACGAAACCTAGGAAAATTATAAATATATAACCTTAAAGCAAATAAATACATAAACTTGAAAAGTCAATTTTTCTTTTGTATAATAATTTGTTTCCCCTTCAAACGATAATGTCCCTGAGTTTTTTTTTCTTTTTTGCCTAAAAAATATTTTGTTGTTTAAAATACAACAATTTTTTCGGAAATTCGTCATTTTGTTTTGAAAATTCATCTCATTTGGTAGAAATGTCATCTTTTTTTTTTATGAAAATTGCAACTGCTTGGATTAACAGTATTTTTTTTTGTTGAGGATTCCACTATATTATTAAATTTTTTTTTCGATGAATTCAACTGTTTTATATTTGAAATTAACATCTCTTTATACAGAAATATCAACTGTTACATTTTTCGCTGAGAATTAATTATTTTAGTTGAGCATTCGTTTTTTTAAAATCAATCTTTTTGTTAGAAAATTGATGTATTTGATTGAAAATTCAACTATTTGGTTGGAATTTATCTTTTTTGTTGAAAATTCATTTTTTTTTAAATTTAACTATTTTGTAGAAAATTCGTCTTTTTTTGCAAGTATTTTATCTTTTTTGGTTGAGGATTTAATTATCTTGAAGAAAATTGATCTTTTTTGGATTTGGATTGTTTGGTTGAAGATCAACTTTTGTGTTGCAATTTTGATTTGACATAACTGCAATTTTTAAAAATCTTTTTGAATTTTCTCAAGAATCTTTGGAAAATTATATTTATATAAGCTTAAAAATAAATCAACAAATGAACACAGAGAATATAAATAGTTATACGCGGTTAGTACTTGGATGGGTGACCATTCAAGAATACTGACATGAGTGCTGTTGGCACATCGTGGGTGTGGTGAGCCCACACTTGTAGTTATTTATAACTACAAGAAAAACCTAGAAACACTACCCGAATCGGGTAGTGTCACGCCTACCCTGAAAGGGAAATGGTTTAATGGTATATATATATATACGAAATTTTTACTTTCCATTAAAAATTAAGTTTCCTGTCAAACCGAAAAAACTACATGCGCGCGTAGCCCGTGATGTTAAGGTTATCATATCTAAAAATAGTTATGTTACCAAATATCTCGAAAATTTCGGAAACACTGGTATCGGAAACCTGACTGGTTGCGAAAACTGCGTAAATATAACTTTAAGTGCCTATTTTCAGTTTGTTTTATCTATTAAAAAAGATTAAGAATTTCTGCAATCAATTTTGTAAATCAAAATTTTTAAATAAGTAATTTTATTTTCATGATAAAATTTAGTTCAAAATGTTTGTAAACATTCTTGATAAGAGAGAAAATTTTAGTTGTAAATAATGTGTTAATGTTTCGAAATAATTCTGTTCTTAAAATGTTGCTACCACACTATAATTTGTAAACGGTCAGTGAAGGTAAATTTAAGTTTTATTTAAAGATATTCAGTTAAATTGAAAAATTGTTTTCTTGAATATTCCATATTTCAAAAGATAATTTGACGTTTTAAAAAGATTCCAAAATAATTTAATGCGTGAGAAGATTTTCAAAAATTAAAAAAATTACCTATATTATTGAAGATTTCCAAAAAGAAGCTTTTTAAGAATTTTGAAAGGTTTCAAGAGAATAATTTTTTTTTAAGGTTCCTGGGGAAATTTCAAATGATGCTTTATTTGGAAAAATTAATTTTAAGATAAAATTGAAAGAGATTTGAAGACATTGCAATGATCTCCTAATAGGTCGAAAATAAATTAAAAAAATTATGAAAATATTAAAAAACTATTTCAAATTTGAAAATATTTCAACAAATTTAAAACAAAATGTAGATTTTTAAAGATTTCGAAAAAAAATTTAGGAGCTTTTTAAGAATGTGGAAAGGTTTCAAGAGGATATATATTTTCCAAGATTCCTGGGAAAATTTAAAAGGACTTTTTATACTGAAACATTAATTTTTGAAGAAAATTTAAAAAGATTTCAAAACATTGGAGAAGATTTCTGAATTTTTAAAGATTTAAAAAAAAATTAGGAAAAATTCCAATAATTCTTAAAGATGTTAAGAAAATTTGAGTAAATCTAAAAAATAATTTGCAATTTGAAAAGATTTCAACATTTTTTTGAAATGTGGATTTTTAAAGATTTTGAAATCAAATTTGAAGTTTTTTAAGGATTTCAAACTGTTTCAAGATAATACAAACAATTCTTAAGGTTCTTGGAAACATTTTAAAGAATAATTCATTTCTTAAAATTGATTTTAAGAAAATATTCAAAAATATTTAAAAAGATTTCCAAAATGGTAAAAAAAGAGAATCTGAAAGATTCTAGGGAAATTTTTTTATTTTTGCAGAATTCAACAAAAAATGTAAGGAAAAATTTGATTATTTTTGAAAAAATATTTGAAAGTTTTGAAAAGATTCTGAAATAATTTAAAATTATTTCAAAACTCTTTAAACAAAATGTCATGATTTTGAAAAAAAATTGAAAGCTTTTTAAGAATTGTAAAAGCTTTCCAAAAAATAAAAAATTTTCTTCGATATTCATGGGATAATTTCAAATGATTTTTTATTTTAAAAATTAACTCTTGAAGAAAATTTAAAAGATTTTTCCAAATTTTTTATATAATGCGAGTCAGATTAAAAGATGTTGGGAAATTGTTCTCTTTTGGTAGAAATTCATCTTTTTTGGTTTTAAATTCAAATTTCCGGTTGAAAATTAATGTTTTGGTTAAAATTATACAAAATTTAATTTTTTTGGGGAAAGAATTATCATTTAAGTTCAAAGTTTATCTCTTTAGTTGAAAATGTAGCTATTTTGTTGAAAATTAATTTATTTTGTTGAAAATTCGTCCTTTTTGGCAGAAAATTAAACTTCTGAGATGAAAATTAATTTTTTGTTGTTGGAAATTAATCTATTTTTGGTTGATAATTTACCTATTTCTTTCAAAGTACGTCTTTTTATCAATTCTACTGGTTTTAATTAAAAATCCTTTTTGATTGAAGTATAAACTATTTTTCGTTGACAATTCATCATTTTTGGTTGAAAATTCAGCAACTACATTGTTAAAAGTTAAACTACCGTCTTAGAAATTGATTTTTTATTTGTTAAAGGTTCATTATTTTAGTTGAAAATTCATCTTTTTGGTTGCAAACATAACTATTTCGTTGTAAAATTGTCTTTTTAGAAGAAAATTCACCTATTTGGTTGATACTCAACTATTTGGTTCAAAATTAGCTTTCTTGTTGAACAATGCATATTTTCAGCGTAAAAAATTAATCTAATTCGTAGAGAATTCTTTTATTTTCGTAAAAATGTCATCTTTTTAGGTTAAAAATGCAACTGGTTGAAAATTAACCTTTTTTGGTTGAAGATTCAACTTTTTTGTTTAAAATTCGTATTTTTTTGTTGATATATGAATTATTACTTTTTTCTTCGAAAATGAAATTTCCTGGTGAAATTTTGATTTGAAATATCTGAAATCTTAAGAAATCTTTCTTCTTAATAATCGTACGAAAATTATATTTATATGGCCTTAAGAAAAAATAAACTAATATAAGCTTGGAAAATAAACATTTATTCAAAATTTTTATTTTGTGTTGAAGATTGTTTTTCATCTCAAATAAAAAAACCAAGAGTGCGCGTCGCGTGCAATTTATGTTAGTATCAATAAAAAGGTTCTAGCTCTTCGTAGAATCAGGAATCTATAAATATAAATACTATAAAATTATTATTATACCCGTGTTATTTATTTAAATAACACGTTCCTTCCGCAACACTGCTCTGACCCAGGTCGCTGATTAATCTTTCTAGCAAGCACCCCAGGCGAAGAGCATCACAAAGTCATTATGTAAAGCTCTTCACTCGGGCTCATTAGTGTTCAAGTTTCTTTAATCATTATTTTTTATATACCTTTTTGGATTCTTCATTTTTGATAATATTCATCAAATTTGAGATTTAATAAAAATTTGTTCAATAATTTCATTTCCAGGGATATAAATACTGGTTCCGTAATTTGATAGTGGCGCAAAAAGAGAGTTGTCATTGCGATATCTGAAAGGGTCATGCCCCAGCCGAACTAATAGTGATCTTTGGTAATTATTTTGGGATTTATGGAAACTTACAAGAATTCATAAAAATGATATTTACATAAATTGTCTTAATTCAAGAAGATAATTTTATCTTTGATTATTTTTGGATGTGTTTAGTGATGAATGTCGAAAAATAGTATTTTCAGAAAATCATTGAATCAGTCATTGAATTTTAATCCAAATGTTACATGATTGGTATCATCTAAATTTATTTATTTATTTTTTATCATTACATATGTTTATATTTATCCATTTACCACTAGTATATTCACAAAATGATTATTTGTGGAAACTTCCACTGAATACATATCATTACATTGATTAGAAAGGGTTTTCTATTGACGTCAAAGTCTTATATAATGACGTCAAAGTCGCATATGCGGGAAGATGAATCAGTCTGACTCACCGCAAGTTGAAACATCTTTTTTGCAACAAATCTTGCAGCCTTTTTCAAAAATTATTTTTTTGGTAAAATACTAATTTCTAAGTTGAAACAAATGGGGCAGTTCATAAATTACCTCACGCTTCAAACATTTCTTTCACCTAACCCTTTTTCGTCACAGACCATCACACAAAGCTTGACCTCCCCCCCCCCGCAATTTGAAAAACGCTAAAAATGAAACATACAAAAATAATATTTTAACAAACTTCACAGCCCAAAATTTTCTGAAAATAGGGTAAATAGGGTGATTTTTCACGAAAATAGAAGAATAATAGAGGAGTAAATTCTTTTACATAAAATTAATCTATAGGTACCATATTAAAATCAATATGAAACGCTTAAGATTTCAAGCCGTAAGTTATTGCATTTTCAGCAAAATAGTTGAATTTTCAACAACAAAAAAAAAGAATAATTTTCTCACGAATAGCTGAATTTTCAACAAATAAAAAAATTAATTTTAGACCAAACAGTTGCATTTACAACGAAACAGTTGAACTTTCAAGCAAAAGAGACGAATTTCTAACCAAATAGTAGAATTTTTAATAAAGCAGTTGTATTTTCTAGCGAAAAAATGATTTTTTTAAAACAAAATAGTAACATTTTCTACAAAATAATTAATTAAAAAAAAAATAGTTGAACTTTTAACCACATAGTTGAATTTTCGACATGCAAAGATGAATTTTCAACCAAATAGTTCACTTTTCAACCAAATAACTGAATTTTTTACCAAATAGTTGAATCTTTAACCTGAGAAGTTGACTTTTTAATCAGATGGTCAACGTTTTAAACAAGAAAAAATAAACCTCAACCAAAAATGGTTAAAATATTTGAAATAGTTGAATTTTCAACAAAATAGTTAAATTTTTAACAAATTCATTCAACTTTCAACAAAATAGTTGAATTTTTCACTAAAATTATTAATCTTCAACAGAAAAATAATTTTTAACAAAGAATTTCAACTCCCAACCAAGTAGTTGAATTTTTAATACAGAACATTCATTCTCAACTAAAAATATAATAGTTGATAATCCAACCAAAAAAAGACTTAAAAACCAAAAATAGATTAATATTCACCAAAAAGTTGCAATATTAATATTAATAAAGAAAAACGAGTTTAACCTAATTGTTCAATTTTCAGACCAGAAAGGCGAATTCTTTAAAGAACTGTTGATTTTTCTACAAAAATAATAGAACTTCCGAAACAAAATGACGAATTTTTAACAAAATAGTTGAGTTTTAAAACGATCAATTTTCAAGCAGAAAAAAATAAATTTTCAATCAAGAAGATTAATTTTCTACCAAAGAAGGCGAATTTACAACAAATATGTGAATTTTCGAATAAGAACGATCTATTTCCAACTAATAATGGAATAGTTGAATTTTCAGTTGAAAAAATTATTTTTCACGGAAAAAAGAGTTTTCAAGAGTTTTCAACCAAGAGGAATTATTTTTCCAAAAAAGAAAAAAAAAAATTTCTTGCGCAAAGAATGAACATTCAACAAAATAGTCCAATCTTCAACTATTAAACTAAATGTTCAACAAAGTAGTTCATCTTTCAACCAAAACAGTTCGATTTTGAAACATGAAGATTAATTTCTTTTCTGAAAAAGATGAATTGATCACAAAATTGATGAATTTTCAACAAAAAAAGATGAATTCCGAATACAGCATTTTATAGTAGAATTTTTAACTAAAAAGATCAATTTTCAATCAAAAAGAAAATAGTTAAATTTTTAGTTAAAAAAATTAAGTTTCAAAAAAAAGAAAAAAAATTTCAACAAAATGGTTGAGCATGCTTTCAAAAAAATTCCCTGATAAAAAAATCCCTGACATTTCCAGGCTTTTCGGGGTTTTTCAATATAGGGTAGACACCCTGTTATAAGGGACCAAGAATGAAACGTTTTAGTGTAAGGCCGTTTATACCATTAAGCCGTGACACTACCCGATTCGGGTAGTGTTTCTAGGTGGATAGTTTCTTGTAGTAAATAACTACAAGTGTGGGCTCACCACACCCACGATGGGCCAACAACACGCAGTATTCTTGAATGGTCACCCATCCAAGTACTAACCGCGCCCAACTATTATTAACTAATTATTTCTAAAAATGTATTATTTTTTAAAATTCCAGGAAAAATTTTAGGTGATTTTTTATTTTGAAATATTAATTTAAAGAATACTAAAAAAAAACATTAACACACTTCAAATGAATTTCTAAAAATTTCGGAAGAGAATGCAGAAGATTTTAAACGACAATATTTCAGTTTTGCAAGATTACCAAATTTTAGAAAAAATTCGAAAAACTTTAAGAGATACTCAGAAGTTTTGAAAAGATACAAAAATGATAATTTTAAACTTAAAAAGATTTCAACAGGTTTTGAACAAAAGATTTAGAAGCTTTCTAAGAATTTCGAAAGTCTTCAAGAGAATAAAAAAAATTCTGTAAAGATTTCTGGGAAAATTTTTAATGACTTTTTTATTTACCAAAATTTATTATAAGAGAATATTTAAGAAGATTCGAAAAATTTCCAAAAGATTTCGAAAATTGTTAAGAAAGAGTCTCGAAGAGTTTAAAGGAGTTTTTTAATTTTGCATATTTTTTCATAATTTTAGGAAAAATTTGAATAACTTTGAAACATATTCAAAGGTTTCTAAAATATTTCAAAAGTAGTTTAAAATTGAAAAAGGTTTCAAAAAATTTGAAACAAAATGTACATTTTTCAAGATTTTGAAATAATATATTAAAGTTTTTTAAAGATTTTGAAAGGTTTCAAGGTAATACAAAATTTCAAGAGAATATTTTAAAAGATTAATAAAATGTTTTTCAATTTTTTACAAGCATCAAAAAGTATTGAATATTTTTTAAACTGACACAACTTTTGCATAAAATTTGGTAAAATCCTGTAAGACGAAAAAAATTCTTAGAAATTTTTTAGATACTTTTTTAACACATCTCAAATTTTCAAAGTCGTTTTGAATTTTCTTACGAAACCTAGGAAAATTATATTTATATAAACTTAAAGCAAGCACAGAAACTTGAAAAATAAAATTTTCTTTTGTATAATCATTTGTTTCCCCTTCAAACGATAATTTCCCTAAGTTTTTTTTTTTGACTGCAAAATATTTTTCGGTTGAAAATACAACAATGTTTTCGAAAATTCGTCTTTTTGTTTTGAAAATTCATCTCATTTGGTAGAAATTTGATCTTTTTTTTTTAAATTGCAACTGTTTGGATTAAAAGTATTTTTTTGTTGTTGAGGATTCCACTATATTGTTAACATTTTTATCAATGAATTCAACTATTTTATATTTGAAATTAACATCTCTTTAGACAAAAATATCAACTGTTAAATTTTTCGCCGATAATTCATTATTTTGTTTGACAATTCGTATTTTTTTTGTGGAGAATTAATCTTTTTGTTAGAAAATTTATGTATTTGATGTATTTGATGAAATGAGAAATTTAATAGGTGAATTTTCAACTAAAAACGATCAATTTTCAACCAATAATAGAATAGTTGAATTTTCAGTTAAAAAAATTGATTATAAAAAAATCAACAAAATGTTTCAAGTTTCAACCAATATAATAAATGTTTAACAAAGTAGTTAACTTTCAACCAAGTAGATGAATTTTCAAATAAAAAAAATATGAGTTCTTAAAGAAAAAATTTATTAGTTGAATTTTCAACTAAAAACGATCAATTTTTTCCAAAAAATGGATAAGTTAAAGTTTTAGTTAAGAAGATTAATTTTTAACCAAAAAAACGAGTTTTTAACAAAATACTTCAATTTTCAACTGAATGAAATGGCTCCAATGCATACAAAATATAATTGAAACGCATGTATATTATTAATATTTTTCAAAAACTGAAATATGCAATGATAAATTTTTGTTTTATAAATTGCATTCTTTTAATTAATAACCTAATATCCAAGATAATTCGAGTATTGAGGCCAGAATGGGGTTTAAATCAGCATAGTCTGAGAATATAATATTTAAAAATATTCGCATATAAAAATGTTTTTATTCAATATATGTAATATAATAAACGTGTTCTTATCAAAAATAAATTGAAAAAAATTTTTTTTTCTATGATTAACAAATCACTTTATCACTATTTTCATGATTGTCCTTCTGCCAAGTTTGATCATTTCATTCTTTAAATTAATTTTAAAATTGGAATTACACTGGAACTTGGATTTCCGTAAACTGGATTTGTGGGTTTCTAGAATTTGAGGCCTCGGAATTTGTCGATGCGGGGACTCCGGGACCGCAAGAGAGGTGGTGCTCAGTCAAGCGTGATAAACAGCATGAGGGCCGCATTCTCAGCGCGTTAGATGCATCAGGTTACATCATGTGTCCAAATCCAACACTGCGGGCCATGCCCGAAACCATGCTCAAATCCAGGTTCTAGTGTATTTTCAATATGGTTCTACAATTTAAATTTGACCTGGTTCAAGACCAACACAAAGCATCAAACTACACACTGCAGACTTCCCATCTCGCCCACAGATGCACGGGTTGCATTCACTGTAGAAAAATTGGCCAGGGCATGGAGTTCCCGGGATATAACGTGCTGAAGAATAAAAACAAAATTATAAATTTCTTTGACCTTGAATTTTTTCATTAATAAATAAAGTTAAAACAATTTAATTTTAAGAAATAATATAATTATAAGAGCGATTGCGAAAAAAGGTTGACCATTTTAGACAATGAGATTTTCGAAAACAAAACAATATCACCGCTTAAAATACATTTGTTTAGTTAAAGATAAGAGGCCATTCATAAATTAGTTATAAGTAACGTATAAATAAGTTACGTCATATTTTAACAAATCAACCCTGTACAAAATACATGTTTCCAAAATTATAGTATGACCTTAAAGTTCAGTAATTACAATAATTATTCAAAATTTTTTAAGTTTTCGGGCTTTGCACTATTTACTAAATATACCCTTAGATTTAGTCAGTTTCTTTTCTAGATTTGATGACAGATTAAACAGGAACTAAAAATATCTAAAACCTTAAGTAAAGAAATTGAATCTTCTAAATTGTTATTAAAATATAAGTTTATTATAGCGTTTTAAATAGAAAATCTTTTTTCATTAACACAATTCAAAGTTCATGTATGAATAAAAAAGGCTTTTTATTTTAACTTCCTCTATGACGAAGTAAATATATTTGCTAAGTAATCATAATGAGGAAGCAAAGTGCTGATCAAAGGAGCATTATAAAATTGTACATGCACTCAGAATAATGTTTCTTTGAATCAAACAAATTCTTTCTTCGACATAGGGTCAAACAGATATTTGTATATATTTATTTGATTTAAATACATCACCGTTTAACTCAAATTTTATTTGAATCCAAAAAATTCTATTCATGATAGATTTTAATGAGATGCATAGTTTTTCTCTCAGTCGTGAGAAATGTTATCAAAAATAAAAAATTCCCTTTCTCGGTCAAAATATTCGAGACACGAAAAAATCTTACCAGGCCAAATAGTTCAACACAAAATTATCTATAAATTTTCCTCATACCATTTCTTGATAATTTGATTGATTATTCCTAAAAAATAACATTAGAAAATTTTTTTGAGTTGAGTCTCAAAAAAGAATATAATAAATAATTGATATTTCAACCAACAACAGATTTTAATTTTGAATAAAAAACAGTTGACTTCAACCAAAAAGGTCAATTTTCATCAAAGTAGGTAAATCTGCAAACAAAACAGAATCATCTTTAAGCAAACAGTTGCACTTTTAACCAGAAAATATGAAATTTCTACCAAAACAGATGAATTTTTAAACCAAAAAGGCAAATTCCTGAGAAAACATTTGAATTTTTAACCAGAACTTAATTTCCAACCAGATTTTTAACTAAACAGTTAAATTTTTAACTCAAAACGATCAATTTTCAACAAAAAATTGAATAGTTGAATTTGCAGTAGAAAATTGATTTTCGAAAAAAAAACAACGAATTTTCTAGATAATATTTAAGCTTTCAACCAAAGAGATGGATCTGCAAATAATAAAATTGATTTTTAACAAATTAGTTCAACTTTAAACCAAGTAATTAACTTTTCAACCAAGAAGATTAATTTTCTACAAAAAAACGAATATGCAACTAAATACATCAATTTTCAACCCAATTGTTGAATTTTTAACAAAAACGATCAATTTTTAACAAATATTGAAATAGACCAATTTTCAGTTGAAAAAATTATTTTTCGAACAAAAAAAGCGAATTTTCGAAAAAAATAGTCAAATTTTCAATCAATGAGATGGATCTTGAACATTATTAGGTTCTATTATTTCAGCTAAAGGTGATGTGACAAGACATGCGGCTATGATAAAAAAAATTCAAAAATCTTTTTAAAATATACCAAGAACAGATTAAAATGTTTAAAAAATGGAAAAATGTATATTTTCCCAATTTATTTGATTTTGACTTCAGAGCTTCAAAATAGTCTCTCATTTTATAGTATAATAAATTAATATGGAGCGTTACCGGACATTTTATACAAAATAATATGCAAAAATAGTGACAATTATTTATTATTGTTTGGAATCAACGTTGAAAAATCGATTCTAAACTATAATTGAATCATCGTAATTTTAAAGTTTACAATTTTAGTCGGAATTATGAATAGTTTAAATACTTATTTTCGTGTTTTATCCTAAAATAGCAATACAGAATGTCTAGCCAAAAAATTTGAGGGACAGATTTTGAAGTGATTTTTTAAATTCTTAGATCCAAAGTATTAAACTATGCTCTTGATTTATTTATTCTTCATAATATTTGTGAATTACAAATATTTAAAAAATAGTTTTAATATTATTCAGCAATTTGTAATTTTTAATTCTTAGTTTGGGACAGGTGCGTGACAAGGCATTTTGCGTACTTTTTTATTTAAAATTTCTAAACAAAGTCGTCAAAAATTTTGAAACTTTACTAAATCGTGCCTTGATATAAGTACTTTACTAAGATATTTTTATACAAAATTTATTATTCAAAGGAATTGTGGGAAATTACTAGGAATTAAAGTGGTCAAATTTCTGACAATCGCCCAAATAGTCGACATTATTGAACTTTTGAATATATCTCAGTAAGCGAATTTGTATTATTTTTTGTATTAATAATAATCAAAGATTATTTTCGGTTTGAGAAAATTAAATTTTTCGTCATTAAAAACTTCTTTTTGAAAACTTACCTGAACTTAAATTTAAACAAATATATTTTACTTACGACCCCAAGATTTTTCAGGCTGGTCTTCTGAACAGTCATTTGCTGTAAAAAACAAAAAGGTTTTTAAAATGATCTATTATAATTTATTGCTTCCTCATAGAGGAAGCTTCGCAATGGTTACATTTTCCAAAATTTTTAAATTCATTTAATTCAACCTTCCTCAATTTAAAAATGTCTAATACAATGTTCTAAGCAATTGTTCGGATGTGTGTGTGGATGTCACACTTTTTTGTGAACACGATAACTTGAAAACGGTAGCAGATAAATTGATGAAATTTGAAGGGCTTATTTTCACCACTAATATCTT
The DNA here is from genome assembly GCA_932195095.1 of Andricus curvator. Lineage (NCBI taxonomy): Eukaryota > Metazoa > Arthropoda > Insecta > Hymenoptera > Cynipidae > Andricus > Andricus curvator. The sequence goes on from CAKNYM010052997.1 coordinate 52,634, forward strand.
GAAACTGACCGAAGGATTTCTACAAATATTTATTGCATTTTTTTAGCACTCAATATTATTTAGAAAATCGGTTTTTTATAGTAAAACTTTTTTCATTAACATAATTCAAAGTTGATGAAAGGATATAAAAGATTCCTTGGTTTGAGACTAATCGATTTTTATAGAAAACATTTTCTCATTCTCATAATTTAAAGTTGATGCGAGAATAGAAAAGTTGTGTTCATTCAAGACAAATCGATTGACCTATAATATTGATACATTTTATTGAAGAGTAAGGAAGCTATGGTAATGCATAATATTTGAAAACACGGTTTTTTATGGTAATACTTTTTCCACTGACATAATTCAAAATTGATGCAAGAACGGAAAAGATTCCTTGATTCGAGGCAAACCGATTGATCTATAATATTATTGCACTTTATTGAAGATTAAGGAAGTTATGCTCATTTATAATATTTGAAACATCTGTTCCAAACAGAAAAACTTTGTTCAGCGACATAATTCAAAGTTGACGTATGAATAGAAAAGACTTTTTGATCATAAATTTTCAAATAGAATAATTCTGACAATTTTTGTAAAGAAATAATAAAGCTGGGAAAGGGAACAGAACTTCGTGCGACAAAACTTTTCCCTTCCCTTTTCCAGCTGTCTGATTTGTCTTTGTATTTAAAAAATTGTTGTATTATTTTGTAATTTTGTATTTTTGGTGAATTTCTATTTTTAAATTTATCAAAATGAAGACTTTGGTTTGTCTATTATTCAACAAAATCATTAATGCTTCCTCTATGAGGAAGCAAATACATTTGCTAACGGGAAGCAAAGTGCTCGTGAAGTGAGCACCTTATAAATACAAACGAAGTCGAAACACTCGATCTCGAATTCACAGCTAGTTTTTGATTGTAAAACGCATAATTTATCAATTTATAATAACTAATATATAAAAAATTACTGATTATTTATTCAAATTTTAACAATGTTTTATGACTTCTAACAAAATTTAATTCGTTGCAAGTAAAATTTGATTTGTTACGAATGAAATTTTATTTCATGAAAATAATAAATGATGAAACGGCACTAATATATACTGATTTAAAAATAAATTTTTATATTTTTTTGAAGAGAAAGTATTCCGTTGTGCCAAAAAACCAGGGTTGCTATAAAATCCCAATCTCGAAATTCCCTGACCTTTCCCTCACCAATTTGTCATTTTCCATGACAATTCTAAATTTTTCTTCTATGGTATAAAAACAACCTTACACCTAGGAGATCAATAATGCTTATTCAAAAAAATGTTTGTTTCTTAATTTATTTGAAATTTAAGCACTTTTGTTGACAATGGTCATACAGATTTTATAAGGGGTGATCCACAAATTACGTAAGACATACGTAAAATACATGAACTTTCAACAAAATAGTTGAGGTTTAAACTCAAAAACTTATTTTTCAACAAAAAAGATGAATTTTCAACAAAGGAGTTACATTTTTGATCAAGAAACCTTGTTCAATCAATAAAGAAAAAACCCTCATTCACCATTTTAAATTTTTGATCCAAAAAGTCAAATTTCCTGAGAAACGGTTGAGTTTTCGACCCGAAAATATGAATATTCTTCCAAAATAATTGAATTTTGCAACTATTTGCAACTAAAAAAGATAGATTTCCATTAAAAAATGGAATAGTTCCTTTTTTACTTGAAAAAATAAATTTTTCACTAAAAAATATAAATTTTAATAAAATAGTTACATTTTCAACCAAAAAATTGAATTTTTAACTAAAATGATGAATCTTCAAACAAAAAAACAAAAATTTTAAGAATATAGTTCAACTTTTTTATATTTTCAAAATGTAATGGCTGTTATTAAAATTAAAAAAGATTTTAATTCTAAATAAAACACAGTTGAATTAATCATAAAAACGACGAATTTTCAACATAATATTTGAATCCTAAACGAAAACAGATTAATTTTTAACCCAACAGCTGCATTTTCAACTAAAAAAGATAATTTTTCAAGCAAAAATGGGAGAGTTACATATATAGTTTAAAAACATTAATTTTAATCTAAAAAACGAATTTTCAACAAAATAATTACCTTTTAAGCTGAAGAAATTAATTTTCAACCAAATAAAATTGATTTTCAACGAAATAGTTAAATTTTTAACCAAATACATTAATTTTCGACCAAAAAGATAACATTTCTATCAAAATATTTTAATTTTCAATCAACGAAATGAATTTTTAACTAAAATGATGAATATTCAAACAAAAAAATTAATTTTCAACCAAATACGTGTATTTTTATCCAAAAAGATGACTTTTCTACCAAGAAAGAAAAATTTGCAACAAAATACATAAATTTTCAAATAAAAATGATGAACTTTCAAGCCAGAATGGAATAGTTACATTTTCAGTTGAAAAAATTGATTTTAAACTAACAAAATACGAATTTTCGGTAGGTAAATTTTCAAGAAAAGAAATGAATTTTTGACTAACATGATGAATATTCAACCAAAAAAGTGAATTTTTGAAAGAGTTCTTAAACTTTTGTTGAACTAAGTAAGATTATAATTTCAAATGAAGAAGTGTTAGGTTGATTAGACAAAACGAATTCTCAACAAAATAGTTGAATCCTCAACTAAAACAGATTAATTTTCAATACAACAGTTGCATTTTTAACTGAAAAAGATCAATTTTCAAGCAAAAATGGAATAGTTATCTTTTTTAGTAGAAAATTTATGAATTTTGTTAAACATTTTTTATTTTTTTTTTGGTATAAAACCTTTTAGCATATCAAATGAATATCCAACAAAATAGTTAAATTTTCAAATAAAGAAATGAATTTCTAACCAAAAATAGAATAGTTAAATTTCCATAAAGAAATTAATTTTCAACCTAATAAAATAAAGTGTCAACGAAATAGTTGAATTTCCAACCAAACAGATATATTTTCAAACAAAAATATAAAATCTCTATGAAAAACATCAATTTTCCACACACAAAAGAAACAAGTATGTGAAAATAGAAAAGATAAATTTTTAACCAAAAATAGATGAGTTAAATTTTCAGTCAGAAAAACAATATGAAAAAAATATAATTTTCAACAAAACAGCTGAATTTTCAACCGAATAAATGAATTTTCAAGCAAAAAGATAAAGTTGCAACTAATGAGATTCAGTTTCTACCAAAAAGACTGATTTCCAACAAAAGAGTTGAATTATCACACAAAACAGATGCATTTTCAATGGAAATTTTCATTTCCAAAAAATAGCTAAATTTTCAACCAAGAATATTCAATTTTTATCAAAAAAGATACATTTTCGACAAAATCAGATTAGTTAAATTTTCAGTAAAAATACTAATTTTTGAAAAAACTAATTTTCAACCAAAGAAATATATTTTCATTATAAAATACATGCATTTTCAAAAGGAATTTTCAACCTTATATTTAAATTTTCAACCAAGAAGATGAATTAGTCACCAACTAGATTAATATTCTACGAAATGAATGAATTATCAACGAAAATGTAATAGTTCATATTTCAGTCAAAAAAGATTATAATTTTATACTACGGGCAGTTGAATTCACCCAAAAAATACGAATTTTCAACAAAATAGTTGAATCCTAAACCAAATCAGATTAATTTTCAACTAAACAGTTATGAGTTTTAACCAAAATATGTAGATGAATTCTCAACCCAAAAAGACGAATTTATAACAAAAAAGTTAAATTTTCCACCAAAAAGAATGACTTTTTAACAAAATCTTTGAATTTTGAACAAAAAAATAAAATAAAATAAAATTTCAGTTTATGGAAAATTCCCTGACTATACCTGATGAGTTTTAAACTCCTTGACATTCCTTGACTTTTCCTGGCCAATTTTAAATTCCCTGACATTCATTGACTTTCTGGAATTCCCTGACCTGTAGCAACCCTGAAAAACACTTTCTCCTGATTTTATTTTTTTTACGTTCGTTTTATTTATACAATCTATCTATGATAACATTCTATAAGTTTGAAATAAAAAGATGAACTAAGTTAGTACAATGTTTAATTTAAAATGTCTTACCTGAAGCAGAGATAATTGCTAACGTAATTATAAACACGGCGAAAATCTTCATAGTTATAATTTTTTTTTTTCAAAAACAGAATTTTTCTGATCACACCTGATTAATAAGTGTTCTCAAGCAGTCCAGACTCTCATTTATATACCTAAATTTTTCTCGCGTTATCAAATGCATTGACGTAGTGGGTGTGATTCGCGAAACAAACAAGGAAATTAATCCTTAAAAGAAGTGATTTTCATCCAAATTTATACCTTCGAAGAAATGGAAAAAGAAGTACTTGTTATAAACTTTTTGTGAACTGAAGTATAGTATCACCTCTCAATGAATTTTTAAGGAATAATTTCCACTTTTATTGTACCCGGAAAATGCCCAAAAAATGCAAAATAGCAGTTTTCTATGAAATTCGTGCTAAAGACGGTATTTTTCGGAATTTTTTCGAGATGAATTTTTTTCAATCGATAAGTGACGAGTTTCCAAGTATTTCTTGGATAATTTTGAATTATTTGAAAAATTATTATTTAAACAATTTTTTTCCTCCTGTAAGTCGTGAAAAATTATTATATTTTGGGATAAAAGATATTAAGTTGATGAATGTCAAGAGTATTTTTCAAGGATATTTTAAACAATTTTTTCCTTTAAAATCGTAAAAAGTTATTATTTTCTGCAATTAATGACACGATTAACGAATGTTAAGAGTACCATTTGTTTGTTCAAGATATGTACACTGTATCGCTTATGATTCAGTATTTCCTTATCTAAGAACGTATACCATATATTGTTTAAACAATAATAATTTGTTTACACAATTAAATGCAATTGCTCTAAGTAAAGTATAGTCCTTTTTACATTCTCATCAGAGAAGGTATTAGATTTCTGTAAAATTTGACCCCCCCCCTGTTTTTGTTAAATGTCCTAGTTTTGAGACCTTCTGAACCTGGAAAACAGGTTTTCCTGAATTTGTCTGTCGTCTGTGTGTTTGTGTGTATGTGTCTCTCTGTGTGCGTATGTGTCTGTGTGTCTGTAGATTTTTAGTCTGTTAGCACGACAACTTTCGAAAGAATTGACAGATTGGATTGGCCTTTGGATCATCAATTAAAAAGTAGGAGCATTTTTAAAATTTTTGAGAGTACTTTTTTTGACGATTTGAAAATTCTATGTACAGCTATTCATATTACTCAAAAATACGAACAATTTATCATCATGCCTTTTTTTGATAAAAGAAAAATTACCAGAGTTATAGCATTTACAATTAAAAAAAAAAGAAAACGAAAATGAAAATTTTCAGCCAAACAACACACGATATGAAAAAATCAAGAAAAGAAAAACGATGCTCTTTGAATGCCCTGCAAGATAATCATAACAACTTTTTGAATTTTTTGAAAAATTCAAATTTTGATCGCACATAAAAATAATGAAAAATCAAAAATTCTATTTTGCGGTCAAACTATGTAAGGTACGAAAGAAGATGTACAGACAAAAATTATGCACCTAAAAAATCCACAAATTCGTTATGAATCACTTTTTGATAGGACGCGTAGTTTTTGTTTTATTTATAAAAAACGAAATAAAACAGAAAAGTTGAACAAACAACACAAACTACGGAAGTTAAATTAATCTGTCGTAATAATAATTTATTATTATATAATGATATATATTAAATATATTAATATATTATATTATTAATATTTTAATATTTTGTTAATTATCATTTTTTGATAGGATGGGTAGTTTTTGCTTTCATCATGAAAAAAAAACAGTAACAATAAAAAAATTATATTTTTGGAAAAACGTCGCAAGGTACAAAAAATAATAGACAAAAGTTGTACACCCAAAAAAATAAATTTATTACTAATAGTTTTTTGATGGAACGTGTAGTTTTTGTTTTAATCGTGAAAAAAAAATTGAAAATTAAAAAAAATTAAATTTTTGGGCAAGCGACACAACCTATGAAAAAAATTGATGGACAAAAGTTGTTCAGCCAAAAGAGAGCTACAAATATGGCTTCAATAATGTTTTGATAGGACGCTTAGTTTTTGTTTCAATACCAATGCATATTATGAATTGTAATAATATACATTCATTGAAAAATTACAATTGTCAGGGTAGCTGAGAATAAAATGTAATCCAAAATAAGAAAAAAAAAAATATTAAAGTAATCGTGATAAATAAAATTTGTACTTTATTTTGCAATATCTGAATATGCAATCGCAGGCCAAGGTACAGAAATAAATGTGATATACATTTGATATAAAAGTGTTCGTTTAAGCCGAAGGAGCTTTAACAAAAGAGAATTCACAATCACCAGATTTCAGTTGTCGATGCCTTGACCTTTAATTTTAAAAATTCTGTCAAAAAATGTGGCGGAAATACAAAGACCGAGTGCATAGGACCAGATATGTGATGAGAATGTGTTCGTTAAAACCAAAGGAGCTTTAACAAAAGAGATTTTACAATCACCAAATTACAGTTGTCGATGCTATACTTTTCTGTACTTATATTATACTATACTTTTCTTAGAGTCCTTGAAATTAATTCTTTCGACAATATAGGGTATGCGTTCTGAGATAAGGAAATACTGAATAATAAGCGAAGTAGTGTAAGAGATTAGAAAAAAACTAGACTTTTCTCCAACTTTCCTATAAAATGGCGCAAGTGAGTGATTATTAATTGTTTAAATAATTGCCAAAAATCTTGAACAAAAAAATATTACTCTTAACATTCGTTGTGTCATTAATTGCAGATAAGAATAATTTTGTGCGATTTACAGAGAAGAAAATGGTTTAAACAAGTTAAAATTGTTCGAACAAATGAAAATTGTTCAAACAAATTGAAATTGTTTAAAAATTGACTAATATCCTTCTAAGAAAAAAATTTTCTCTTAACATCCGTTAATTGTGTTATCAGTTCCAGAAAATAATAACTTTTAACCAAATATGTTAAAAAAGAAGTAGTACTGTTGACATTTATCAACTTTATATCATTTATCTCGAAAGAGAATAACTTTCCACGACTTACAGAAGAAAAAAAATTGTTTCAACTAATAATAATTGTTAAAAAATTTTGAAACCATTTGAAAAATACTTGGAAACCCTTGACTCATCGATTAAAAATTATTCATGTTGAAAAAATTCCAAAAAATATCGTCTTCAGCATGAATTTGATAGAAAACTGCTATTTTGAATTTGTTTAGGCGTTGCCCGGGCACAATAAAAGGCGATTGGAGGTCAAAATTTGATATTTATTGTGTGGAAATTATTTCTTGAAAGGTCTTGAAAGGTCGATCACCAAAAATCGAAAGTCGAATTTTCGGACCACCCGACTGTACTAAATATTATATATATTATGGATTTTTTTAATCCTGAATAATTTTAAAGTCTTAATGCACAATATAAATATTGTCGACAAGCAATTATATCATAATACATAACTTTCGAATTATTTAATTTGAAAAGCCTGATAAAAAGCTGTGTCATTATTATTATCAGGCTCGTCTGTTACTAGGTCATTGAGTTTGGATAGAATGATATTTCATATTATTAGGAAGCTGTATTATTATATGTGACCCTGATAAACCTTATAGGATTAAATAAAAAAATTACATTTTAGGAAAATATAAAAAAGTCTGTGGTTCAGAAATAATTATAAATAAAATGGAATTATCAAGAAGAAGAATCAGTTAAACATTTTTTTATCTAAATCTTGATATCATCTTGATATTTATAGCATTGCTAAATAGTAAACATGCATGTTTTCGTCATTTACAATGTAGCTTTTCAAGGTGTTATCAAAGATAATGTCTAGATATATATATATATATATATATATATTAATATTTGAAAGATTGCAAAAGATTATATATAATAATCTTCAAATTCATTCATTCACTTTGTCCATACTGAAGCTCTATCTGCTCGTTTTTCACGTGATCTTGTCTAGTGGCTTTTTCTGTCCTGTCAATTTGACAGTTTATTATAGCATATACGTCAGTCTTGATATCATCTTTGACTTGAAGTTACTTTTAAGTTTTATGTTTTTTTTAAAGTTTCTTTCAAGTTATTTTTACACATTAGACTAAAATAATGAATTTCAAAAAGCGTTATGCACAATTCAAAAACGAATAATTTATAAAGACTTAGTTTTACGATACTAATTTAAGAATACTTCAATTTTAAACGAAGTTTGGAATTGTTAAATTTTTGACGGTTCAATTAAGTTTGAATTCATTAATTTAAATTTAATTATGTATTATTTTTAATTTTTATCATTATTAAAATATCTATAATTCCAATTTAAAATTATAGTTTTGAATGCGCAATTCTGAAATCCTTTAATTTTTGAGGCCTTGAAACAAAAGTTGTTTAACTTCAAAAGTTTAAATTCGCAAATATTTATTTGGAAGACCCTTAATTTTCGAATGCTCGATCAGGAACTTTTTTAATTTTTCAATGTTTATTTTTCTTAGTTTTTTTAACCAGATGAAACTAATTTCAAATGTAAAGTTTTTAATGCTTTCTGAAATTTTTGAAATTGTACGGGAATTAAATTTGTTATTTGTTCTTGAAAATAAAAATAATTAAAAACAAATTAAATCTTGAAAATCCCATTAAAATTCCTCAAATCTTATAAAATTCCTTTTGATACCGCTTGAAATATTATAAAATCACTTTTAGATATTTTTTTGTACCTTGAACTATTTTTTCTGGTAACCTCGACCTCATACATAAATTTGTTGTTCTACAAATAAGAAGTAGTGTGTCTTTCTTATTGCTTTTTGATTATATCTACGATGTGGAGAGAGAAGACTTTTTTAAAATGAATTTTTAGAAGAGTGGTTTTACTTCTAACAGAAAGTTTCATCCCTGTTAGAGCTACGAATGAAAAAGTTAATTTTTTGTCGATAGGCCCTAATATTCAATAACCATATGTATTTTAAGTGTCATAGAAAGGGTTGTTGCCTTGAATACATAGTTTCTTTAGATTTTGTAAACTTTTGGAAACTTCATAAAAAGAGTAAATTCTTATTATCGAACAACACATTTCAACAATTTTTTTCATTTCCTTTGAGGCTGACACAAATGGCATAACTTCTAAAGGAGAGAAATTTTGAAGAACGTCTTTGTCTAATAAGCCATCAGAATTTTTTCAAAGTTTTCGGCAGGATTCTCCTCGAACAGTTCCCTTTAAAAAAATCTTTCATAGGAAATTGAGCTTTTGCGGCCACATAAGTACTTAATTTTTCCCCAGAAGAGTTCAATCATGCTAAAAGACATGGTTTACAAACCCTTGTAAAAGGTGTAACTCTGGTGGAACAGATTTTTGAAATACTTTTGTAGTTTTATCTTCATCAAATAGTTGATAATTTGTAACACTGTAACAGTCTTTGGCATTTTTGTTTTTGTTTTCAAGAAACAACATTTTTTTAAATTGTGTCTCAAATCTTCAAAATTCTTAAATCGTGTTGTTCTTTGTCTTTGTCTCTTTCTTCTTTATCAACTCTTGCAAACTTATTAATTAATATGGACATCGGTAGAAGGAGTTAGCTTTTTGCAAACTGCATCAGTCTCCTATTTTCTAGATATTTGAACTGCCTGAAGTTAATTTTTGATGCAGTTGGATCATACAATAAAATAAGCGTTAGATTCATACTTTTTTCTGTGTTGAATTGCAAAAAGGATCAGCTACGATTTTAATTTTAATTTTTTTAGTTACAAGAACTGTGAGAAACAATATCCCGTAATCCGATTTCTTTGACATTTTTGCTCAACCCATTTTTCATCCAGGGACACCGTGTTTTGGTTGAAAATGCATTCAGTTACGGTTGTGCTGTATAAAACAGCAACTAATGTGGTTGATGTTTTGTCTGAAAGTGTACACGAGATTTCGCAGCGTTTTAAGAAATTTCAACAGACTTCTTATCAGATTTCAGTGATTGTACGAAATTTTAAAGATTTCAGAGGATTGTGAAATATTCTAACGGATTTCAACCGATTTTTAAAAGATTTCAGGAAACTTTAAAGATTTAAAGAAATTTTAAAGTATTCAAACTGATTTTAAAGTATTTTAAAATATTTCAAAACATTTTAACGGGTTTAAAAGATTCAATGATTCGAAGATTTCATGCGGTCCTAGAAAGTCGAGATTTTATTATACCACACTATTGTTCATTATACTTTATAACACTCCGCAACGCTAATCATCAGCTGAACCATGAAATATAAAAAAATTCAGTGAGTCAGAAAATAACCTCGCCCTCTTACGTAGTCTGTAGATTACAGCATTGCGATCATAGTTTGTTCGATGATAAGATGCGTGGACGGAAATCTCAGCTCACAACGTCGAAAAATCAACACTGTTGTGCAGGTTATTGTAAAAAAAATTTAGTTCGGCAAATTCGAACCGAACTTCAATCTTAGTATTTTTGAGTAGAGTGATCTAATCGCACTGTAATCATGTTCAAATCTACTCATTGGTATTCCTAATTGTCTTGCTGCACGCAGAAAACGATTTTGAATTCTTTTTACCCTGCTTTTCCTAATCATATATTAGACGAGGATGTAGATAACATTGAGCATGCATAAATAGTGTAACGCAGTTTCTCTTCGGATTCATGTTCAGGGGGTCCTAGATAATAAAAAAATGCAAGGTGCCAGCTTCTGATAGTGTGCGTTTGCCCGGGGGGTGGGGGTAGGGGGTGAGCGCACGGAACGGCCGTGTCTCTTACGAAATAATCAGTTAATTTGCAACTTTCTACTAAAATTAAATGTATTTTTCTTTATTTATGTTTGATTGAACATATTTTAACCAATCTCAGTGAAAAACTCCGTGAAAAACTCATATCATCCCTTTACAACAACCCTGAAGTAATAATTATAATATATAAAATGTACAATTTCAAATATCTTTAATAAGTACAAAAATATACATAAATACACGTATTTACACACACACACACACACACACACACACACACACACACACACACACACACACACACACACACACACACACACACACACCCACACACACACACCCACACACACACACACACACACACACACACACACACACACACACACACACACACACACACACT
>CAKNYM010052997.1:64187-139653 GCA_932195095.1 Andricus curvator
GTTCGTGGAAGTTTTTCTCCTGTGCTTTCTTAATCCGGGCCTTCAGGAGTGAGTATTCAAGATGGATAAGATTTGATGCATTTTGCTCACCCCTAATATTGAAGTCAAGGCCGAGTGTTTCAGCAGCCTCCTCCGCTGCTTTGTACAGAAACGCCCCTTTTCCCACTTCTTCGTGTTTCCTGACCATTTTAAGAAGAGGGTCTTGTCCATTTGCAACTATATGTGCTGTACCCAGAATGAGTCTGTTGTGAAGACATTCAAGATTCAGTATTCCGCGACCACCTAGGCGGCGTGAGATGTAAAGTCGCGGAACAGAAGACTTAAGGTGCATGCTCTTGTTCATGTGCAAAACCTTTCGCGTCCCGATATCAAGGGATCTGAGCTCGTCCTTCGTCCATGGAACCACTCCAAATGAATAGAGTACTACCGGGACGGTAAGCATGTTCGTTGCAGATACTTTGTTTCTCGCCGACAGTTCGGAAGACCAAATCTGCCGGATGAGACGTTTGTATCTGCATCGGAGAGTATCCTTTATAGATGTCGCGTCCTGAATGCGGCTCTGTGGCACGCCCAGGTATGTATAGGTCTCTCCAGCGCAAAGGTGTCGTATAGCGCTTCTGTCAACGAGCTTAGGATCTTCGGGGATGCCATTAAGTTTTCCTTTCTTCAAATTAACCTTGGCGCATTTGTCTAACCCGAATTCCATTCCAATCTCTTGAGTGTACTCTTTGACAATTTTCAGAGCTAGATGTAGTTTCTCTTGATTCCTAGCATAGATCTTAAGATCATCCATGTAGTCCGGGGAAATTAGACTTTTTTCCAGAAAAAAAAGGTAAAGTTTTTTTTTCTTCATGATCATATCCCTGACGGCATGAGAAATGAATACCAAAAAAGTTCCCCATTGGATCGGCGCCGCATACACCCCTAGCCTCGAAAAACATCCCTTAGACGGGTAGTAGCGCTGGTTTTTGGCTATTATATACGAAAGGGTGCGTCGGAGGACAAAAATGAATAGGGGTGAAAATATTTATAATAAAATTTGCAATAAAAAAGGTTCCATACACTTTTGCTGTACAGGCCATAGGTGATGCGTAATCAGCTCCAGGAGTGGGGGGGATGTTTTGGCGTATGGTGCGAAACGTACTCGCGCGCTTAGTTTTCGGCCCATAAGTCATAAACGGGCAGTTTTTGGACAAAAATGCATAGAAGAAAATTTGTAGAGCAGAAAATTTCTTTTTAGGACCAATACATTTTTTTGGATTACATCAATTTGGAAAGTCATTATTAATATTTTTTTAAATGCACGTACAAGCACTGGGATTTTATTTCCACACAACCCCTGAGGTAGAGTTTTTAGTGCGTTTTTTGTATTGTGGTCTCCCCTATAGGCCTATTCCACTGATCATTGGTTAATAATATTACTCGGAATAAAAATTATCTTATTTTGTTGATAAAATTTTAGACATTGTCAGTGCCAGTTGCATATTGTATCATGGGCTTATTTTGAAAGTTTTGACTTTGTGAATGAATATTTCACTCATAATAATGTGCCTAATCTTCAATTATATCTTCTTCGACATCAGTTATTTCTTCTTCTGCATTAAGACAACCTTGACCTTGGCAATTGAGGCACATGCCTGAACATCGTAGACCAGCTTTTGCGCATCCACATCGCTTTCCACACCCCATTTTGCATGAGCAAACAATCAAATTCATCAAGCTTGCTGGAGCTGGCGCTTCTGTTGTGTAAACGGGTGATAAGCTGTTACACCAGAGTCTCGATAGATGAACAATCTCGGGGGTTGCCTGAAAATATTGCGCAATCTACTTGACTGAGTTAGTAGTGCATGCGTCCCTTCAGAGGCGGAGTCGCAACCGTCTCTCGCCCTGCCCCCTGAGAAACTGCGGGGACCAGCAATTCTAGGAATTCATATAACGCGTGCGATCACGAGTTCAAATAGCGAGACTCTGGTGTACTATTTTTTTCCAACCTCACTCTTCTGGGTCAAGTTCTATCCTTCTCCACATTTGAATTTTATGAAAAGCACGATAAGAGTGTTGACGAGCAGTGGCACAAGGAGGCGGAAGTCCAGACAAAAGGGCAGCATGACTGAACTGACTCACAGATTTGTTAAGAGAAACAAATCTATAATTATTCATATTAATTTCAGGGGATGGGGCCTTATACAATGCCAAAATGAAGCGTTCCCCTGCTTCTGCAGCTTCATCATGTGTGGAAACAGGGTTGTTGAAAATCGTCACAATATCTTCAAGTTTTGCCAAGAGTATATCCTTCCTGAGCAAAGTAGTCGTTTTTAGTTTTCCGTACCCAAAGAAAGAGGACGTAGTATCACACCCGCTGAATGCATGGGCAAATAGAACTGCGACTCCTTGAAATGTGTCAAGAAACCACAATTTTGCAAGCGTTGTGAACTATGAAGTCGAGATTTAACATTTCCTTACCCTTCTTTTAAAAAGAATATATCTTTATCCGCTGTGTTATAGCAGTCTGAACAATTCTTCGTAATAAGTTCAGGTATCCATCTTTGCGAATTTCACTCACTCGTCTAAGATTGTCAATTCCACTTTTTAATTCGACTGTCTCACCTACACTCAAACTTTTTTCGCATATAAAACATTTACTTGTTGAAGCCATGATGAATTTCGAAACACAACTGCCTCATAGTACTTCAGCATCATTACTGCTTACTCTGTAGAACAAGTGCATAGAGAGGGTCCCTTTCTTGAATCTACAGGGTGTAGTATTTATGGGGTTCCGTATGCGAAGAAGAGTTTATCCCGTCAGTTGAGGATGTTTGGGACCCTTAAAAACGAGTTCACCACGTACAAGCCATTCCCACCCGCAGATGGGTCTGGACCCTCGTAAAAAATATAAAGTGGTCTAGCCTATCGCGAGTCTAGCCTCTTATCGGCACTCCAACTTTCAATTTTCATGTGATATATTTTTAAATATAAGAGTTCAAGGGCTGAGTAAAGCAATCTCTAACAGAAATAATGAGTTTTATAAGAAAACTTACAAAAGCGATTTTTGAATTGTTATATATTTAACTATGGAATGTTAAATTATATTTTTGAAAGAATTTAATCTTTCGTTTGTAAACTACAATAAAAAAAACGCACCAAAAACTCTGCCTTACAGGTAGGTGGGAATGAGATCCCAGTGCTTGTACGTGCACCTAAAAAAAAAATTAATTATGACTTTGCAAATTGATGTACTGCAAAAAAATGTATTGGTCCCAAAAGGAAATTTTCTGCTCTACAAATTTTCTTCTATGCATTTTTCTCCAAAAACTACCCGTTTATGAGTTATGGGCCGAAAACAAAGCGCGCGAGTACGTTTCGCACCATAAGCCAAAACATCCCCCCCACTCCTGGAGCTGATTACGCATCACCTATGGCCTGTACAGCAAAAGTGTATGCAACTTTTTTAATTGAAAATTTTATTATAAATATTTTCACCCCTATTCATTTTTGTCCTCCGACGCACCCTTTCGTATATAATAGCCAAAAACCAGCGCTACTACCCATCTAAGGGATGTTTTTCGAGGCTAGGGGTGTATGCGGAGCCGATCCGATGGGGAACTTTTTTGGTATTCATTTCTAATGCCTTCAGGGACATGATTGTGAAGAAAAAAAAACTTTACCTTTTTTTCTGGAAATCTACCTTTTTCGAGCTAATTTCCCCGGACTAATGTAAAATACATGAGTGACCTTATGCTTTCGGTTTCCAGGTTTGCCGCAGAGATACCCTTCGGAATGGCGAAGTGCGAGAGATAGTGGCAATAGTGTGAGGCAAAAGAGGAGAGGGCTCATGGTGTCGCCCTGAAATACACCTCTCTGAAAGGTGATACTGTTAGTGATCACACGATGTTTTCCAGATGAGATAGTAAATCTGGTTTTCCAAAGCGGCATTAATGTCTCTATGCACCTCACGATGTGTGGATGAACCTTTAGGCTTTCCAACAGACAGATGATAAGTCTATGGGAGGTTGAATCGAAAGCTTTCCGGTAATCAATCCAGGCCATCGATAGAAATCGCTGATAGTATCCTGCGTCTTTACAGACACATCTATCGATGAGCAGGTTCTCCCGACATCCTGCTACGCCTTTCTTTGAGCCACGTTGTTCATACATCTCTCGCCATACAGGTCCAATTGTCCGAACAATCCTATCATTTAGGATAGCTGTGAAGATCTTATACAGTGTGTTCAGACAAGTTATTGGCCTGTAATTCTTAGGGTCAGCTAAGTTGCCCGTCTTCGGCAGGAGCACTGTGCGCCCTTCCACCAACCACCCCGGAATAGGCTCTTCCGACTTTAGATATGAGGTAAAAATTCGGGCCAGATGCTGGTGGGTTGAAGGAAACTTCTTCCACCAGAAGGTCTTGATGCCATCTGGTCCCGGAGCGGAATAGTTCTTCATGCCTCTTAATACTTTTTTCACCTCCTCGGTAGTGATAGGTGGGCATTCCTCCTCAGCTGTGATGAGGGCATTGCACAGCTCCTTGAAGCTGTTTATGTTCTTTGAGCCTTCTTTAAGTGGATGTTGGACTTCGTAGACTTCTCTCCAAAATGCTTCGACCTCCTCTGGTTTGGGCGGATGGTCGACAGTAACTGGAGGGTCTTGGAAGAGTCGAGATGGGTCAGACGAAAACTGTTGATTTTCTCTGACCCACCTCTCTCTCCGCTCTAGACTTCTCCTAGCGTCAGATAGTACTCGTATTCTGTCAACAATATGCTGCCTGATGGTCAGTAGCTTTGACTTGTTGATTGTGTGATGACGGATCCGCAGTTCGCGCGTGAACTGTCGAACCTTGGCAGTGAAAGTCCTGCCAGATGTTATGTAGTCAATTACACACTGAATGCGGGACGCGTACTGTCTTGCCCAGCCTATCTTTGTGCTAAGTTGATGCATTCGTCTTTTGGTCTTATGATCAACCGTTGGTTTTGTTTTACGGTTTGCATCTGCCAAAGTTCTCGCTGCATTGTACACACTACAATTGATAGTCCAGAGGTCGGATTCTTCGGAAAAATCTCCACGAAGCTCATCATCCAGTTCAGTCAGATCTTTGGGCTTGGGAGAAACCTGAATGTTGATTTTTCCTCGGGTCTTGAAGCATCGTTCTCCCTCTATTGGATGCCTGTTCGAGGCTGGTCTCAGTGTCGCCTCTCTTTCTCTGTTGCCGGCTTGTTCTGGCTGCGGTTGTGTAGGCGCTCCGCTTATATAACCCCTTTTCCGGAGGTCCTCGGCACGGTTTCCCAGACGTTTTTGCGAAAAATCCGAGAGCTCTGGGTGTTTCTCGCACCACAGAGCATGCAGTCGCGCCATGTAACCTTTTCGTTCAGGGGCCATACTGGTATCATAGCACTCCAGCAGGTCGTCCCTGAGTCGATCCGTCCACTCAAAAGTAACGAGATTCCGCCGGTCAATCGCATCAGGGGGGTGACTCGCCATACAAATGCGCTGTGTCAGTTTTGTGAAGGACGGCAGAAAATGAAACACTGGCGCCACTAGCGCCACGCCCTATATTTGAACGAAAGCTGATTAGAATCATGGGAGATTTAGTATTTTTCGCAGTTTTTATAATATTTTGGATGTTTGTGGATAATTTAAATACTTTTAGCTTGAATTAGGCAAGGATTAACTGTTTCTAGAATTTCAAAAATACCTAGGATAAAAAAATAGACCTTACATACACTGGAAATGTCGGTTTTTAATTTTCAAGTAGAGTGGAATGGTAAAATATAAATATTACGTATTTACCGTTTAAAACAAATAAACTAAATGTTCTGAAATGATAATATATAAAATTTTTTGTCTATTTTTTAATTACTCGAATGATCCTAATCTATTATTACATTATAATAAAAATATACAAGCAAATTTAAAAATCATAATTTTCAATATTCAGTATATTGTATTGATCGTGAAATGGCTAAAAGATTATCAGTAATAAAGTTATTAACTTTAACGTACATTTAGTCATTTATTTATTTAAAAATTGAATGAAAAGATGGAGATATAAATTAAATATGGGGTAAAGACAGTAGGATGGTATATAGGAGTAATAAATGCCAGGTTAATTTATTAAAATAAATATAATTATTTAAATTATTTACGAATATACTGCGATTAAAGTATAGCAATTATTATGCAGACAGAACATAATAATTTATTATATACAATTGAACAAAGCTAGTTTTACAAAATGACGCGACTTTCTTTTTCATAAAATTATCGTTTTTTTAAAGTTAGGTTTCTTGTACTATTCTGACTGCAAGAAAATCATTATTTTACAATTGTAATTTACTTTAGTACTTGAATTTATTAATAAATTAATGTAATTGTACATAAATTTCGAAATGATAAAAATAAACAACTTCTTAAAACAATTTTTAAGAAGTGAAATCTTCCTTTGATCAATTAAATTGTTACCTTAATAGGAACGTAAGTTCTATTATTTCGGTCTTACGATCAATTTGAATAAAAAAGACTAGGAGTATTCCGAGTCAATACTTTAATTATAAAGTTTCATTCTCGCAACGTTTCGACCTCAATCTGTTGGTCATCCTCAGGCAAATTATACCCGATAAAGGCTTATATTATACCTAATAAAGTCTTTTTTATTCAAATTGATCGCAAGACCGAAATAATAGAACTTACGTTCCTATTAAAGTAATAAATGTCGAAACTCGGCGATAATTCAAAACTGTCATTAATGTTACTTTTACAATTTTCTTAAAGATAGTAAGGGTTTTAAAATATTTTTAAAATTTCAAAAACTAATAAAAATATAATGTTACACACTATTACAATAATCTACAAGTTTTACAAGAAGAAAAATATATCAAAATTTAAAAATCAATGTAGTCATGAAACCGTCAGAGACATTCAATTATTTTAGGTTAAAGAACATCGGTGTAAACAAATCCTCATACCTATCGCCATAAGCGTTCCATCCGGAGCTAAAACTTTCTTTTTCCAAATTATTTGATCCTTTAAAAAGTGATCTGCACAAACTACATTTCCAGGTTTAACAATAAAATCCTTTTTGTCATGCTTAATTGCTTGGTGCCAACGGTCAACCTCATTTTTTAGAACGGAAAAATGCACTGTTTTACTCCGTTTGAGCGGGTTGAGTCGTACCCTGATAGACAGTTCGGTGCTATACGTCGATGCCCCCCCCCCCCCATTGTTATAACACATGTATCCGTAAATAAATCAAATATGGCAAATAGACGATAAAGTTATGACATTTCACGAGTTTGTGTATGCAAAATCATAACAGACAACGGGCAGACCGGGCGTCGTGGAGGTGGCGCCAATGCTTCACGACTCGCCGCTCTTCACAAAACTGACACGCGCCTCTAATGCAAAAGCGAAAATCGTGTCACCCCCCTGATCGCATTGACTCCGTCTTGATTGGCTCCCCCAACTCTAGGGTAGTCGGCATTGTTGTCCGACCCATTGTCGGGAGCCCTGCGCGTTCGATTGTTTTGAACCGCACTTACTACAGCTATGTTTGGTGCTGTCATTGTTGTTTCCACGAGCAGCTAGAGAAAAGGTTTCGTCCATCCTTGCAGAGCTCCGCGTGCAAGGATAAGGCTGATACTCCGAGAGGTCGCCCGGTATCCCAGAGTCACCGTTTGAGACACCTCACCCAGGTGCCATTCAGCTTTCGGCACGGTTGTTACACCTCCGCTTAGGGGTTATATATATATATATATATATATATACACACACATAAATACACGTATTTACATATATATATATATATATATATATATATATATATATATAAATTCAGAATACAACCGTAAATTAGGTCAGTAACATTTGAAGAGAAAAATGTTTTGAACAAATTGAAATCTGTTAATATTGAGAACTCTCACGTAAGGAAAACTGAGTAAAATCTTCAAGATGAGAGAAATTTTTCTCAAATATAATCGGAATCTAACGCCTATGTACAGGTAGAAGCAGCTTTTCACACACTGAAGAAAGTGAGCACGCACAAAATTGATAATTTAAAATAAATAAATTAGTGTACATATTTGGGCACCATATTTTTCGACATTCACTTGTGGTCTGCCAATTTTATTAACTCGATGTTGAAATTTGTTTATTTTTCTTTAGGTTCAGCTATATAAATTCTTCATAAAATAAATCCAGGATTGAAGTCATTTCGTCAATTTTTTGAGAAACTCTTACATAAATAGTGCGAATTTCAAAGTTTTCTTAAATTTTAAATAAAATCTGTAAATAATAAGCTCCTTACAATGTTCCTATAGTCATCTTCAAGGTTAATTTATATATAATCGTATTAACTTATCAGCATAATACTTTTTATATTTATATACTTTTCATATGATTTTGAATGAAGTGTTATTTCTCACAACCTATCTCCTATAATTATAATTTTTTTCGAAATTATTGAAAAAGTGACACATCAATGCAAATGGCGCCGCCATTTGCATTTATCTGTCACTTTCTTCCCTAGGGTTGAAAATTCGATTTTCCACCCGCTCCACAGGGGTTGAAAGTCGAATTTTCGATTTAGGTATGATGAAAAAATTATTTTCTCAATTTTGCCTAGCCGCATTAGTTCAGGAAGGCATAAAAGTTAGTATTATACAAAACAATCTGACGATACAAATTTTTTTAAGGGTAAAACACCCTCAAATGTTAATGAAGATACGGCCAACACACAATGTATAGAATTACTGCCTTTATACGCTTTTTCTCGAATGAAACATAGTGTTAAATTACTTTATCATAGAACAAGTTTCTTCAGTGGGATAAGTATCACCGGAAAAGATATTTAAAACCACCCTTAGTTTTTTAAAATGACAAAATCATAAAAATGACCGCCTTTATACACTTTTTTCGAATTTAAAGTAGTGTTAAAATACCTTGGCATAAGAAAAGTTTTTTCAGTGGGAAAAGTATCACCGGAAAAGATATTTAAAACCACCCTTAGTTTTTCAAAATCACAAAATCATACAAATCACCACCTTTATACACTTTTTTTCGAATAAAAATAGTGTTAAATTACCTTGTCATAAAACAAGTTTTTTCAATGGGAAAAGTATCACTGGAGAAGATATTTAAAACCACCCTTAGTTTTTCAAAATCACAAAATCATCTTTCAAATATCTTTTCCGGTGATACTTTTCCCACTGAAAAAAACTTGTTTTCTGCCAAGGTATTTTAACAGTGTTTTTAATTCGAAAAAAAGTGCATAAAGGCGGTCATTTTTATGATTTTGTGATTTTGAAAAACTAAGGGTGGTTTTAAATATCTTTTCCGGTGATACTTTTCCCACCGAAAAAATTTGTTTTATGACAAGGTAGTTTAACACTATTTTCAATTAAAAAAAAAAGTGTATAAAAGCGGCTATTCTGTACATTGTGTGTTGGCCCTAGCACCATTAACATTTGAGGGTGTTTTATTATTATTATTATAGATTAGCAGTTCGAACTCGAAAGTTCATTGCCTCATCTACCCGAGACCGCCACACATCTCTATCTTGTGCATTCTCCATCCAGTTTAAGTAATCATGTCCTAGTTCTTTTAGATCATCCCTTACATTTTTCTCCCATCTGTTTCTCGGTCTGCCTAGGGGTCTCTTACCAGTCGGTCTCCCTCTTAAAACTTGCGCCACTGTTCTTTCATTGCCCATTCTTGCTACATGCCCCGCCCATCTTAATTTACGCGCTTTCATTACTCTATTAATATTTGCTGACCCGTAGAGAGCGTGCAGCTCATTATTATGCAGTTTTCTCCACTCGCCGGTCTCTTCGTCCCTTTTTGGACCATAGATTTTTCTAAGTACTTTATTCTCGAAAACTCTAAACCTATTCTCTTCTCCTTTCGTCAGCGCCCACGTTTCACACCCGTACATGACGACCGGCATTATTATCGTTTTGTAAATTCTTACTTTGATGTTTCTAGATAGCGATCGCGATTTTAGTAGCGTGTTTGCTGCATAATAGCACCTATTGCCAGCGTGTAGCCGCGCATTGATTTCCGTTTTAATCTTATTTTCGCTAGTTATAATAGACCCGAGGTATTTAAACTCGTTAACCCTTTCGAATTTCATATTTCCGGCCATTAGATCCCCGTCTTGATTACTTTGTCCGGACCTGACGACGGTCATATATTTTGTCTTCGATTCGCTAACTTCCAAGCCAATCTCTTTGGCTTTTGCGATCAAGATTTCTGCATTTTTAGCTACCGTTTCTTTATCATCCCCTAGTACGTCGAGATCATCCGCATATCCAAGAATTTGTATTACCCCATTGAGGGTAGCACCGGTCGGGTTCGCCTGCACTTGCCTAACCACGTATTCTAAAACTAAGTTAAAAAGGACGCACGAAAGTGCATCGCCCTGTTTCAGGCCATCGCGGATCGAAAACTCTTCAGATAAACTACCGTTTACGCGTATTCTACCCTTACTGCCGCTTAAGCAAATTTCGATAAGTCTAACCAATTTTCTTGGCACACCCAAGAACTCTAGGATCCAGTACATTCGCGCGCGTATAATAGAGTCGTAAGCTTTTTTAAAATCGATAAATAGCTGATGTACTGCTTCTTTAAATTCCCATTTCTTTTCTAACAGTTGTCTAATTGTAAACATTTGATCGCTTGTAGATCGGTTTCGGCGGAATCCACACTGGTAATCCCCAATGATTTCCTCGGCAAAAGGAGTTAGTCTACTTAGGATAACATTAGACAGGATCTTGTAGCACGAGGGCACAAGTGAAATTCCCCGATAGTTGTTACAGTTAGTTTTATCGCCTTTTTTAAAGATGGGAATAATGATAGAGGTATTCCATTCTTCCGGCATGCGTTCTGTTTTCCAAACTGCGCGTATCAATTTACAAATTTGCCTTGTGAGGCAAGGGCCTCCATTTTTTATCAGTTCTGACGGTAGGTCATCGATGCCCGCGGCTTTGTTATTTTTCAACTTCTTGATGGCCATTTCTATTTCTATATCAGTAGGATCGTTAATTAATAGATCAGCAGTGTGGATTTCGCCGAGATTACCTTCAACGGGGGCTTCACGTACATTTAATAGTTTATCGAAATAATCTTTCCATAAATTCAGTCTCTCTGTCGCATCGGCTACTAGATTGCCATTTTCGTCCCTCATTACTTCCGTTCTACTTTGAAAGCCTTTCCTTATAAAATTGATTCCCCTGTACATCTCACGCGGGTTATTTTGTTTATTATGCGCTTCTATTGCTAGTATTTTATTCTTTTCCCACTCCCTTTTCTTGGATCTATAGAGCCTATTTGTACTTTTGCTAATCTCGAGATATTTCTTATGTGTTTGATCGCACTTATTTTGTAAACTACTTAGTCTGGCTTTCCGACGTTTCTCAAACCAGAGTTTGCACTCTTCGTCAAACCATGGTTTGCTTTTGGTTACTTTCTTAAAACCTATCGAAAGTTTCGCGGCTGCCTTTATCGCCTTTTTCGTATTGCTCCACAGGGTTTCCGGGTCCTCCTCGCGATTATTGTTATCGTCTCTCTGTTCTTGGAGAGCGTCGAAACTATTAGAAATCTCAACTTGGTAATTTAATGTTTCTGTTGCTGTTTTGAACTTATCTATATTGAAACGAACTGTTGGCTCTGTGCGGCTTGTTTTCTTACTTAGCGCTAGCCTAGATCTTAGTTTTACTATCACGAGAAAATGGTCTGAATTTAAATCCGCTCCCCTATACGATCTTATATCGAGAATGTTTGTATGACGTCTTCTGTCTATTAGAACGTGATCAATCTGATTGTGAGTTTTACCATCTGGTGATGTCCAGGTGGCCTTATGTATATTTTTATGCTTGAAATATGTGCTTTTGACAACGAGGTTCTTTGAAGCTGCAAAGTTTATTACTCTGGTTCCATTATCATTACTGACGTCATGCAAACTTTCTGATCCTATTGTAGGCCTATACATTGGTTCTTTTCCAATTTTCGCGTTGAAGTCCCCCAATACTATTTTTGCGTCAAACGTTGAGAACTTGTCAAAAACCTGCTCGATTGTTTCATAAAAAAGATCTTTAGTGTCTTCGTCTTTGTCCTCGGTGGGGCAGTGCACATTGATTAATACGTGTTTGCTGAAATTACCCTTTAGTACAATGTATGATAACCGGTCATTAATGAATTGCATGTCGATAAGTGCTTGCGAAATTCGTTTATTAATAAGAAAACCAGTCCCCAGTCTTTGCCCCTTAGCTCCCCCATAGTGAAAAGTATAGTCATCCTTAGAAATTGACGCGAAATCGCCCGACCAGCAGGTTTCTTGAAGTGCTATTAAGTCAGTTTTGTATTCAATTGCTATCTTAATGAGTTCGCTAAGTCGGCCAGTTTTTAGACTACGCGCGTTTAGAGTTCCCACCCTTAGATC
Source organism: Andricus curvator (assembly GCA_932195095.1). Taxonomy (NCBI): domain Eukaryota; kingdom Metazoa; phylum Arthropoda; class Insecta; order Hymenoptera; family Cynipidae; genus Andricus; species Andricus curvator. The sequence continues at coordinate 76,615 of CAKNYM010052997.1, forward strand.
TTTAACTGTAGTTTTTTGTTTTTGTAAGTTAGCCATGGTAGTTTCAAGATAATCCGCACGTTAGGATCCTATTCCGATCGTAGGTGAGTCCACTGTCCCAGGAGTGATAACCCCCATACCTCCCTAGGTCTAAGTATGGGAGCTTTCCGACTCTGACAAGGACCATGTCAACTTGTCGTCAGACACATTACAGTTTCATCCTCGTACCCTAACGTCCCCCTGCAAGGCAGCGCGCCTACTGGCATCAATACCCCTTTGGCCCTATGCAGGCGAATCATTCCACACATCCCTTGCGGGCAGTGTCATCGCTGCAGTGTCCAATGGGCAGCAGGATTTTTCCCTTACAAGATTTTTAGTTTTGGTTCGGGTATAGTTTCTAGGTGGATACACGCTGCACCTCGGCTTGCCAGAACCCACCCACTGCGTATGAACGCGAATGGGTGGGTCCTCCCAAGCCATGGTTGTCGTGTACCTATTTTCTACCAGTGCTGAATTCACCACAGACACGACTGGTTCCTATCGGCTGTCCGCGACTGCTTATTCTTGTATTCGCAGCTAACCTTAGGGGCTGTTCAGCCTCACGGGCCGTTCCTCTATCCGCAACCTGAGGACGCGCTACGTAGTGGTGACAGGAAACCCACGTGCAATTTGAGGGTGTTTTACCCTCTAAAAATTGTTTATCGTTGTATTTTTTCTTTATAATAGTTACTTTCACGCCTTCCTGAACTGATTCCGATAGGCTAATTGCAGACAAAAAATATTAATTTTTTTTTTCATTTCGTTCATTTGAACGTTCGGATCTTCAGGTACATTGCGTAACCAAAGGATGTGCGTATTTCACTGTTTCACTGTATTTTACCACATTCATTCAGCGCGCCAAGGATCCTATAACATCCGCAAAGGGTTAACAATATTTACACATCTAATATTTTAAGAAATAGGGTTGTTGTAAAAGAATAATATGAGTTTTTTACAAAGTTCTTCACTAAGATTGGTTAAAATATGTTTAATTAAAATAAATAAAGGAAAATACATTTATATTTAGGAGAAAGTTTCAAGTTAACTGATTAATTCGTAAGAGACACCGCCGTTCCGTGCGCTCACCTTCCCCCCACCCCTCGGGTAAACGCACCCTATCAGAAGCCAGCATCCTGCATTTGTTCATTATCTAGGACCCCCTGAACATGAATCCGAAGAGAAACTGCATTACACTATTTATGCATGCTCAATGTTACGTACGTACTGCACTATATTGCGCAGATCAAATGATCGACGCATACTCGAGATATCGTCTGACCATGAAGAAGTACAAAACCTTTAGAGTGAGCACATTTTAGAAGTTAAAGGCATTCCTTGAGACAAGCCTTAAAGATCTGATTACCTTGTTGACTGCGTGGGTGGTCCGTTCATCGTGAGATAAGTTTTTTTGGTGGTGAATACCCAGGTCCATCACCCGTGATACCATCTGAAATTCACAACCAGCAATTGCGTAATTATAATGTAAACTAGTTCTCCTTCTAGTGCAGGTTATTACAAAGACTTCTCAATACTGAAAGGCATCCCATTCCCTCTGCACCAATCTTGAAGACGGTCTAAATCATCCTGTCAGTCAATGTAGTCCGCGTGGGATATTTCTTTACACAGTTTGAAATCATCTGCAAAAAATAGAAGAAAACTAGCTTTGTTCTGCTTTGTTCTGTTTTTTTCTGCATTATGACTAGCTTTAGTATTTGCTCATGATTTATTATAGTAACAATAAGAAGACTTTAATATTTGAAATGTTCTGTTATTATTAATTACTTGAAAATATACTCTTAATTGGTTTCATGAGAAAAACAACAACTTTCGACAACGTCAAAAGTTATTATTTTTGGAATTTGTTTACAGTTTTTATTTTTAGCAATAAGAAATATTTAATATTTATAATTGTGTGTGATTATTGATTAACGTGAAACATACTTGGAACTGGTTTTATGAGAAAAACAATGTATACCTACGAAAAAGAGGAATTTTTCTCCTATATAAATTAGGATGGTATCCCCTATGGGAAAATTGTTATAGATAAATCATTATAAACCTATAAAAGTTTTCCTCGAGAAAAATATTATCGTAAGATAATGACAAGAAACCTTTTTTTATTTGTTTTTTGATAAATACTGACTGGGACATAAATCAAAGATTGAAGCCTCAACAAACATAATACATTTCCTTTTTATTATTGTTTGTAATTACTATTTACTTGTGATATTTTAAGCCAAATTTGTGTTACAACAAATTTTATATTTAAGGATTGTTTTCCACATGCTGTACTCTAAAATTGAGTAAGATTGGGCGCAAAGAGCCGACTGGAATTTCTCTGATTTCATCTGGGTTCAATGCGGTAATAGTGCCGCTTTCCATGTTTATTTTTGCCCGTCCTCCATTGTTACCGCGAACCTTTTTTGTATATATTCCAGCAAGAGTATTATTACTCTTCAATATTGCAAAGACGTCACCATCGGATGTTGATAATACTGTTTGTACTTGGGTTGGCATGGGAGCGCGCTTTCGTGCGTGTAATTGAAGTGATCTATTCACCGGAAAAATGTATCTTCGAAGTTCGAATACCCGGTGCGGATTTGTATTGGGAATAAGTCGAATAAATTGAATTTGGTCAAGTCCATAATCAATTCCGGCAGAAAAAGAAAGATAGTTAGGTGATGCCATGTACCTGGCAGCAGGAGACCTGGACCTGGCACGAGAAGGTGGCTCGGCAGGAGATGGAGACGTAGCCGAAGAATAAGGTTTGGCGCTAGGAATAGGTTCGCCATTAGGTAAACAATCAAACTCTGAACTTAACTCTGCAAGAAGAAACAGGATTAATTTTTTTTAAGTATGACGGTATATCATGAAAAAGTACTATGTTTGACAAAAATCGCTCGACAGTTCAATTTTCAACGGATTTTGATGTCTTTTCTTTCCACATGACCCTGAGGCTCCTAAGTATAACCTGTAACTGCTGGTTTTTCATGTTAGCCAAAGCAACCATTTTCACTCAATAAGAAATCAAATGTTGATTTATTTATAACTTTTCAAGTATGTGATTGCTCTAAAGATGCTCAAATTCAGTAAAACACGGCTGAAATTAGTACAATAGCTACACTCTTTCTGATTTTGAAATCCACAGAAATTCCGTATCAATAGCGAATGTTTTTTTAGTTCAATTTTTTGTCACATACACATTCTGGATTCTTCCGAAATATACTTGGATTGAAATTGTATTTATTTCGAACTAGCACAAATAGAGTTTGGAAAGAAGCAATTGGGATAAAATTCGAATTACGTAGGACAAATTATTATTTGCGGAAAGCTTAGAAACGTTTTTAAAATTATAGGTGTATTATAGTATTATATTCACCAATAGAATTAAGGATTACTGTCAAGGTAAAAACCAGTGTATGAACAATCTCCATTTTTTCAATTACGGGGAAAAATGATAAATGCGTTGATGAAGAATATCATTAACAATGTATCTAAAGAATATTCTAGTGTTTTATTAGAGTATTCATATGATTTCTTCATCCTTATCTAATCTCATATAGGCGTCAAGGTTGTCTCACTAATATATTTATATTTCATAAATCAGTTCAAGGAAAGAAGTTTGGTTACTAATTTGGTTTGCTGATAAGTCAAGTGAATATCTAGAAACTTATTATCTGGTGAAAAAAATTCTTTACAGCTTTGATAAATTAAATAAGATCAACAATAGTATTGTCGATGGTGCGAAATTTCAAAGATTTCAAGGGATTTTAATGTATTTCAACGTATTTCAAGAGATTTTCAAGGATTTCACGAAATACATGATACTCGTAGAACGGGGGGTGCGGTGTTTAGGAAGATATCCTGGTTTATCACGCGAGGGCCGGTGGGTCAAAGCCCGTAGTTTTAAAAGGGGGTCTCTGAAATATGTTATCAAATGTTAAGAACTAATTATCAGTTTGTTCTCTTTTTTGATTTACTAACCTACTTAACCTGTTTAAGACCTGTTTAAGTATTTAAAATATTTGATAATATTATTGTTTCAAATTTTTACAATATTATCTTTGAACCTTTTACTTTAATTCCTCCTATTCTTCAATTCACAAATATATGCACGAAGTAATATTTTAAGTTTTTTTAGTGGTATGTCTGATTACAGATTTTCCGTCATTCCGATTAAATGTGATGAGATAAAAAAATAAACTAAAATTCTACATATTTCACAAAATTGCACATTAGCATACTTGCAAACATTAATAGCATCCACTGATTCTTAAAATATATTAGCAGTAACCAAGAGTTCTTGCTGAATATGGATACAAGCCAAATAGGCAGTCGCGGATAGTGGTTTAGGGATGGTACTGATGAAAAAACTGCCAAGCCAAGGTGTAAGCAATCCTGCCGATGGCCGCATGGCTTCAGGGATTGTTGTCTCAACCGGTGCCTCTGGGATACAAGAGGACCTCCCTTAGTATAGTCTTACCTTTGCATGTGAGGCTCTGCGAGGGCGGAAGAACGCTTTCCATAGCTGCTCGTGGGAACAACTATGACAAAACTCAACCTAGTTGTAAGTGCGGTTTAAAACAATCGAATGCGCAGGGCTCCCGACAAAGGGTCGTATATCAATGTTGACTACCCCAGTGTTGTTGAAGCCAATCAAGGTGGAAACAATACGATGGACCGACGACCACATTCAGCGGTTTTGATTGGATGGATCGACTGAGGGACGACCTACTAGAGTGACACGATACCAGTAGAGCCCCTGAGCAAATAGGCTGCATTGCGTGTATGCACGCTTTGTGATACGAGAAACACCCAGAACTCTCGTGCTTTTCGAAACAACTGCTGCAAAACCATGCTAAGATCCTCCTGAAAAGGGACCACCTATTCTACCGCATCCAAAAGAAGAAACATCAACATCCAGGTTTCTTTCAAGTCCGAAGAGTTGTGTACGATGCAGCCAGAGCTTTGACAGAGGAAAACCGTAAAATAAAACCAACGGTTGATCATAACACCAAAATACGCATGCATCAACTCAGAGCAAAGATAGGCCGGGCAAGATAGTATTCTTCCCGAATTCAGTGTGTGGTTGACTACATACCATCTTGCAGGAAGTTCACTGTCAAGATCCGTCGGTTTGCGCGCGAACTATGGATCCATCATCACACAATCAACAAGTAAAAACTACTAACCACCAGAGTCCAGGCAGAACGTTGCTGAGAAAATATGAATACAATCTGACGCTAGGAGCAGTCTGAAGCGGAGAGAGAGGTAGGTCAGAGATATTCAACAGTTTTCTTCTGACTCAACTCCTCACTTCCAAAACCCACCAGATACTGTGGACAACCCGCCAAAACCAGAGGAGGTCCAGAAATTTTGAAGAGAAGTCTACAAAGTCCAGCATGCACTGGATAAAGATACATAGAACATAACTAGCTTTAAGGAGCTGTGCAATAACCTCGTAATACCTGAGGAAGAATGCAATCCTAAATAATAGGATTGTTCAGACAATCGGACCTGTGTGGCGGGAGATATCCGAATAACGCGGCTGGAAGAAATACGTAGCGGGATGTCGAAACAAGCTGTTAATCGACAGGTGCGTAAGGACGAATCAGGATACAAGCGCCACCAGTTGACGGTCTGGATTGACCACGGGACAGCTTTCGATTAAACCTACTATAGACTTATCATCTGTCTGTTGGAAAGCTTGACGGTGCATTTGAACATTCTGGAAAACCAGATTTACCATCGCATTTGGGAAGCACGGAGTGACTACAAGCAACGTCACTCTGCAGAGAGGTGTTTTTCAGGGCGACACCATGAGCCCTCTCCTCTTTTGCCTCACACTATTGCCGCTACCTCTCGCACTTCGCGATTTCCAAGGGTACTTTAGCAGCAAACCTGAATAAGAAAAGCATAAGGTCACTCATATATTTCACATGCATGATCTCAAAATCTATTCTAGAAATTCAGAGCAACTGAATCTAGCTCTAGGGATTGTCGAAAAGTACTCTAGGGAGAGTGAAGAAGCGCTATACAGCACCTTGACGCCAGAGAGACCTACCAATACCTGGGCGTGCAGAGAGACACATTCAGGACGTAACACCTTTAAAGGATGCTCTCAAATGCAGATACAAACTTCATCTCCGGCAGATTTGGTTTTCAAACTGTCGGCGAGAAATAAAGTATCTGTAATGCACATGCTTGCCGTCCCGGTACTACTTTATTCATTTAAAGTGTTTTCATGGAAGAAGGACGAGCTCAGATCTTCGACATCGGGACAAGAAAGGTTATGCACATTAGCAAAAGCTTGCACTATAATTGCAATATATCGTCCCAAATGGACGAGACACTCTTCTTTTGCTGGTCAGAAAACTTGAAGAAGTGGACAAAGGAGCATTTCTGTACAAAGCAGCAGGGAAGGGTGCTCCCACAGGAATCTGAAGGATGTGTCGATGTCGTTTAAGCTAACTTTTGCTAAGCCGGCTAAACCATCTTTTTCAGTGCGTTCCTCTACAAATCTACGGAGAAGGTGGCCGAGACCCTGGGCCTGGATCTTAACATCAGAAGCGGGGAAAGTGCATTACTCCATCCAGATGCCTCACTTCTAAACGCCAGGATAAACAAAACAGAGGTCAAGAACTTCCTCAAAAAGAAAATGCTGAACAAATTGTACAGAAGCGTAAATGATCAGTCCTTGTTGATGGAGCTAACGTTTGCTTTCCGTGAATCATTCGGACCTAATTCACTGACAGGGGGTTTCATTTTTGAGTGTAAGTCCCCAGCCTGTCATCAACATTCTGAGTACCTAGGACATCTGGGTATCCCAATTGCGCGGAAACGATGTTGTTGATCTTAAAGATTAAATTCTGTAGATATTAAAATATATACGCAAATATGCAACGCAGAGCTTTCTTACCTCCAATGTTTTCTTTGGAGAGGAAATATCACTTTTATGAATCATTTTACTATAGCCAAAGAATTTGCAGCACAAGTTTACATAAGACACGAAACATTGACTATAAGCTTTATGAAGCGAACAATACATGTCGATAGCGCTTTCAACGAAAATGACTATAAGTTTCATCAACTGGCCAATAGAGGTATCGAATTTTCTTGCACTCGGAAAACGACTTTATCATCTTGGATGTATCAGTCTAACATCTCGTAAGTTTTAGTTTAACATAAAAGTATTTTTGCACCTAATATCTCAAAAAGACAGCAGATGTTATGCGGTAATATCTCTATAGTTAGCGGTACTCTCTTATACTTTAAACATCTACGTTTGAGCATCCATATTTTTCCCTGAACGCGTATGACTGGCACTGAGTGAACCAGCGAACCTCACTGATTAATCCAGTGACGGACTCAGTGACATCTCACTGATTGTCAGTGACACACCTCTGCCTATTTCAACCAGTGATAGTTCACTGGAAATCAGTGAGATTTTACTGGTTCATTTTAAGAGATAATATTTATCTATATTTTCAACGATCAAGATATTCAAAATTTTCAATTTGAAAAACCGTTAGAGGTAAAATGGAGAGTCGCAATATGTTTGATGTCGATTAGAATACATGATTTTTTTGCTTTAAACTGAAGAATATTTTATGTATGAAAAAAAAGAAATTTCCTTATTTTTAACAACTGTTAACAAAAAACGACAAATTAACGCATCACAATTTATTATGTAATACTTATCTATATGCCAAGACCTTCAATTTTAGCCATTTTTGAAGACAATCGAAATCGATCATAGTGGTCTAAAAAATAAAATGTTCTCATTTTTCTAATTTTCAAAATATTTTATAATAAAAAAAAACATTAGCTTAGTTTGAGCGCGCCTAGGGTGCGCGCCTGTTGGATCTCGTGCTTCGCGCTCGGTCATTGTACTTCCCCACATTTATGTACAGGAGATTTGAAATTAAAGGTCGAACCATCGAAAACTGAAAATTAGTAATTTGTTATTAATCATTTCATTGTACCTTGTGCCTTTTTTCCAAAAATTCAATTTGTTTATTTGTTATAATGTCATTTTTCAGGATTAAACCAAACAAAATTTTACGCTTCTCATCAAAAAATAATTCATAACAAATTTGTCGAACCTTTTGTGGTGAACTACATTTTTCTATTCATTTTTTTTCGTATCTTGTGCCGTTTGCCAAAATTTGTAATTTTTTCAATTTATTTTTTTACGATTAAAACAAAAAACACGCGCCCTATCAAAAAATATTTATAACAAATTTGTAGATCTCTTTTAGTTAAACAACTTTTCCTTATTCATTTTTTTCGAATTTTATGTTGGTTTTCCAAAATTTTAATTTCTTTAATTTATAATGTTATTTTTACCATTAAAACAACAACTAGGAGTCCTATAAAAAAATTGCGAGCAACAAATTTGCAGATCTTTTTTGGATGAACAATTTTATCCATTCATTTTGTTTTCGTAACTTGCATACACTGTAAAAAAAGTTGGTGTAATTTTACATCGTACCACGATGGAAATTATTTGACCTACGTGCGACGATGTAAATTTACACACTTTTGTAAAAAAAAATGCAGGACGTAAATTGTCAGGACCACATTTCAATTTTTAGGTTATGTTCGTGAGGTTATAAATTTTCAAACACTGTATCAGGATAAATAAAGCGCATATTACTTTTCTCAGGTATCGTTTTGAATAAAAAAGACATATTTTTTTTATTCACATAGAACTCATCACTATTAGAGCAATATTAGAGGCTCTGAGACGTAATTTTATGATAAAGTCCAAAGCGCCATGTCTTTCTGTCAGTTTGTCGATGGGTTGTCGATTTATGTCCTGTTTGTAATTTCTCAGGATGCCAAGACGTAACAATACTACCCGTGTGTGAAATTATGCTAGATACTGCAACTTTACCAAAAAAAGTGTTAATTTATAAGCATATTTAAATTTATTCACTAACGTAAATTGACTACGTGCCACGCTGATCAAATAATTTCCATCGTCAGACATAGTAAATTTACATCGGACAGTTATTTCATACTGTTCCATGGGGTGAAGTTGGAGTAGATCGTGAATTTCGGAGCGACATTGGTATATTTACCAGGTTATACATTGTAATTTAAAATACACTGCTCGTGAAATTACAATCTAATTGTAAATATCACAAAAGATTTTTTTACAGTGTAGTTTTACAGAAAAATGATATGTTTAATTTTTAATAGCAAAAATGGCTGGTTAACGGACTTGTCCTTTCTTTTTATGCCTTAAGAACATGTGCCAAAGCTCAAACCAATCTGATCAGTCTTTCGAAAGTTATCATGCATATATAGACACATATAGACTACAGATAGACAGACAGACTACAGACAGACAGACACCTTCGTAAAAATGTTTTTTTTTTCTGACTAGGTCAAAATACGTTACTCTCGAATGAATTAATTTACGAAGCCTGATGAAACTTAGTGATTATTTTTAGGTCGTGTATTGCCTTCCGGCAAAACATACCGGATTTTAATGTTCTCTTCCGGCATACTTTATTGCTGTCTTGTAAGGCTGGTTCATTCAAGTCCCGTAACATTGCGATTAAAACCTATTGTACTATGCCTTCTTATTTTAAAAACTTCGGTGAAACGGAGATCTATACTGGGGTCACCCTCGTTGCTAAAATATAATTCAAGTCCTTCAACATGAACCGACAGACAAAACTCCACTTCACTAGGTATGGGCCTGTGAAAAATTTTCTTCACTAAAGTGGGTTCAGTATCACTGTATGAATTTATTCACAACTAGTGATAACCCGCGGCTGCATCCAACTTTATCAGAAGTACTCGCATTTGCCTGAACATTTGGCCAGGGGAGAGGAAAACAGCAGAAAACCACCTCCCGATTTTAGCCGGCTTTTGGACAGTCGAGTTTGAAGGCAGACATTTGACCTTACCCATCGAATGCATACAATCATCCTCGGCGTAAAGCCTCTCGCTCGATATTAGTTAAAACGCAGCGAATACACAACCTGGTCGTACGTCGCAGATGGTCACCCATCCAAGTTATATCCACGCTCGAAATGGCTTGACATCTGGACTCTTCCCGAGTCGAGATTCACCTCGCAGCTAATGCCGTCGGTTGAAGCCGGCATACTTTATCGTCAACTTAATTTTTTGATTGTCGGCGGAATTTTAAAGAATTCTAGGTTAATTCCAACAAGTTAAAAAAATGAAAACTTGGAAAGGGCGACGAGTGTCACCAAACTCGTGCTTAAATTCTAAAGAATTCCAAAGAATTTCTGATGAAGTATTTCGAAGAATTAAAAATTATTTCAACAAGTCTAAAAATTCATCTACGGCAAACTATGCCAGAATGTAAAATGAAAGGGTAATCTTGGTGACAGATGGACGTTATATTTCATCTCTATGTTTGTATCCTCACCCATGGAAACTTGGAAAGGGCGACGAGTGTGCCCGAATCGCGATTATATTCCTTTGAAATCCAAAGAATTTATGATAAATTCAAAAGAATTAAAGGTAAATTCTAACAAGCTTAAAAAACGGAAACTTGGAAAGGGCGACAAGTGTCACAAAACTCGTGCCTAAACATTAATAAATTCCACAGAATTTATGATGAATTATTCCAAAGAATTCAAAATTCATTATTCCAAAGAATTCAAAATTAATTCCAACAAGTCTAAAAATTCATCTCCGGCAAACAGTGCCAGAATGTACAATGAAAGGGTGATGCTTGTGATAGATTGATGTTATATTTCATCTCTATATTTGCATCCCCACCCACAGATACTTGGAAAGGGATACAAGTGTGCCCAAATGACCGGAATAGAAAATTAAGGGTGTATTCTAGTTCGTGGGCTAAAAAAATAGGCTATTTTCGGGAATTTTTTCTGAGCATGCTATGGAAGATATGGATATAAAAATTGTTAGGTATGATAAATAAAATCTTAAAATACGAAAAAAAAATTTTTTTTTGTTCATTTTTTTCAACTTTTACATACGAAATCCGTATTTGAACGCAACGCAATAACTTAGTAGCAAGTTGCCTTCTCCATGATATCTCAGGAACGGCTTATCTTAAACAAAAAAACCAAAGCTTTTTGGATTCGGTATGACAGTGGCTACAAAATGAACTACGGACATTAATTTTCAACTAATTTTGTTAATTTTATGCAGAAAAAACAAAAAAAATTGAAATTAGTTGTTTTTTTTCGCTGTTTTTTGTTTAAAAAATATAGTAAAAATCCAAATTTTAACATGATTGTAGTTCACTCTGTGAGTTCTTATGTGTAGAATATGTGGTTATAATTTCAGAAGGATCGGTCCACTGGTTCTGGAGAAATCGTGGAGCTAGTCCGAAAAAACGTTGTTTTGAGAAAAACGCGTTTAAAGTTTTTTTTAAACAAAAAATCATTGCGGTCAGGTGATAACGTTTGGCTTAAAAAAAATACTTATACTGCTCGGATCTTCATAAAAATTGAAAACAATATTCTTAGATACATATAAATTCGAAAAATGTAAAAAAAAATCGATTTTTCCAAAGTGACCAACTAGAATACACCCTTAAACGACTATGTAACTAACATTATTTCGTCAACGAGAGTGTGCTATTTCGGTTACTTCCGTGATTCAGTACTTTTTCTCTTGGAATAGAATTTAGGATGTGGCCCCTGGAGGAAGGTGATAATCCCTTTTTGCTCTCCTGCATTGAATCCTGCGATTTCTGTTAACGAAGTGAGGTTAGGAACTCCTCTCTTCAGAAGAGAAAAATATGCCGGAAGAAAAAATATGCTGGAAGAAAAAATATGCCGGAAGAAAAAATATGCCTTACATAACGTTATTATTATCAGGGCCGCCGGGCGCTTCGTTACTGGGCCATTAAGTCTCGTAAATGAATTTGAAAAAATATATTTTAGGAAATATTATAAAAAACGTCTGTCATTCAAAAATAATTATAATTTGAATAAGATTGTCATGTAGAAGAATCAGTTAAACAAATTTTTATCCACATCCCCTGCATCTTGATATTTACAGCATCAAAAAAAAATAAACATGCATGTTTTCATCATTTACAATGTAAATGCTGCACTGAGACAAATGGATTGTATGAAATATATAATGATAATACCAATGTATATGAGCGCATATAATCTATAATCTCTTTCTAATTTATGTAGCTGTTACCAGAGATACTGTCCAGACGTTAAATTCTCATAATCTTATTAATTAGCAATTAAATTGTAACGTCTCAGAATTTAAAATATTCAGATGTCCGTTGATTCTCAGATGGCCGTGGTGTGTCGTATGATGTCGTACAAAGTATCTACTTGCATCGTATACAGTCATAAAGTAATCACTGATAAAGTGCTTATTAGTGCTCAATCACAACTGATTTGGATTTACTTCTGTGTTTATTTACTGTATGTACTTATATTTTTACAAAACAAAGTGTATACACTGTCTGTAACGGAAACAAAATTTGTGTCGGTATCGTTAGTGCATACACAATACGCCTGTTGGGTACCTACGACAGCGCCACCAATTTGGAACTATTGGGAAGAAATTTGAATTTTAATTCAATATTAACGAAAAATCTTATAGTAAACAATTAATTTGAAACCAAAAATTAACATTTTTGATTGAAATGAATTGATATTCACTGCTTTTTTTCATAAACATTGCCCAAATAACTTCGAGGTACCCAATCGTTCGCGTGTCAGATGGCGCTGTTGTCGAAGGCACAGAGGGGGCATAATTTCTGAAGTGTACCCACCTCGAAAATGAAAGTTGTCCGATCGGGCTAAAAATTGGCCCAATTGTAGTCCTATTAGATAGTACTCCTCACACCAAAAATTAATTCATTTTGATAATTATTTATCACAGTGGAGGGGGTACAATTTTGTGTTTTTTAAGAAAAGCTTTACTTTCAAACGTTTGTAACTTTTGTCCTATTGCCTTAAACAAAATTTCACTTGAAATGTTTTCGATAGAATTTTTCATAAAATTTCTGGTGGTAATAACGATGTTTGAAAAAAATCAAAATTTGACCCAAATTTTCGAAAATCAAAAATAAATTTGACTTTTTTTCAAACTTGGGCACTTTTTTTTTTCTTCAAAATGTTTTAAAAGAAAGCTGAGATTTTTTCCTATAAGACCTACAATTTTTAGAGTGGCAAATTAATTTGTCTTTGAGCAATAGAACGATACATAAACAAGATGCCGTGATAGGGCCGGTGGCGCGCGATCTCCCCTAGTGCGCTCAGGCCGAGGATCTTTGTGCAACGCTTTAGTGCCAGTTTTTTAAGTTAAGTAATATTATATGCTGCTAGAATAACTGTTCTCTGCATTTTCAGGGTGAATTAACAAACGCCTGCATTACGGTAAGTGTAAAATTAATTGGGAATATGCTTTAAAAATTAGAAGTGGGAATATACATCTTTTGAATTTACATTTTTTTACATTTACATTTTTCTTCAAAAACCTGAAGGAAAATTTATTGCCTGGGGAGTTTTTGATTTGCTTCGATTTTGCTGAGAATTACGCCTTCATAATCCAGAATGTAGCGCAATGATAATTTAGCTCATGACATGGTGGCTGTTCACGAGTATCAAAAGATAATGGTAGAATACGTGAAAACTCATTTTAGGCCAAGTAAAATCTACTATTTCACTGATGGTACAGGGCAACATTTCAAAAATAGGAGTAGCTTTGTTAATCTCCAAGCCCATGAAGAAGATTTTGGTATCCAAGCTGAATGGCACTTCCATGGAACATCTCATGGTAAGGGTGCATGTGATGGTATAGGAGCGAATATAAAGAGACATGCAGTACGTTCAAGCTTACAATGTTCTCCGAAACATCACATGCTCACTCTCCATGCTTTGTTTCAGTGGCCAAACAGTAACTGTAAGGAAACCGAAATTTTTTTCAGCAGCAAAGAAAATCATGCCTTAGCCACCGAGTGACTGAAAACCAGATTTGACAAAGCTGTCATGATGCCAGATACATTACAGTACCACGCTTTCATTTCCACTCAAGACGGAAAACTTCAACTCAAGAAGTTTTCGTCCTCTGAGAAATACGACATCTTCTCGAATGGCAAAAAACAAAAACCGCAAAAGAAGCCTGCAAAGAAAACAACTGTTGAAAATATCGCCAAAAAATCGAACCGAAAGACAGATAATATTACCATGTAATATTACTTAACTTAAAAAACTGGCACTAAAGCGTTGCACAACGATCCTCGGCGTGAGCGCACTAGGGAAAATCGCGCGCCACCCGCCCAATCACGGCATCTTGTTTACGTATCGTTCTATTACTCAAAGACAAATTAATTTGCCACTCTAAAAATTGGAGGTCTTATAGGAAAAAATGTCAGCTTTCGTTTAAAACTATTTTGAAGAAAAAAAAAAGTGCCCAAGTTTGAAAAAAAGTCAAATTTATTTTTGATTTTCGAAAATTTGGGTCAAATTTTGATTTTTTTCAAAAATCGTTATTACCACCAGAAATTTTATGAAAAATTCTATCGAAAACATTTGAAGTGAAATTTTGTTTAAGGCAATAGGACAAAAGTTACAAACGTTTGAAAGTAAAGCTTTTCTTAAAAAACACAAAATTGTACCCCCTCCACTGTGATAAATAATTATCAAAATGAATTAATTTTTGGTGTGAGGAGTACTATCTAATAGGACTACAATTGGGCCAATTTTTAGCCCGATCGGACAACTTTCATTTTCGAGGTGGGTACACTTCAGAAATTATGCCCCAGAGGTATCCTACAGGCGTATAGGTTGTTCCAATTTTTTTTTCTCGAATTCCCATGCTTATCGCCCCTAAATTTGTTCGAAGCTAGAAAAAATGAATGCATTGGGGGGGGGGGGAGGGGGGGTTAAATTTACATGTTTCAGAAGCCCCACGAAGCTTAACACATATTTCCCACAAGAAAAAACAGACGTTTTTATTAAATTTTATTCAGAATCGTGAATATTAGGTGAAAAATTGCGGTCACTGAAAAAATCACTGAAGTTAAGTATTGTTGGGCGCGGTTAGTACTTGGATGGGTGACCGTTCAGGAATACTGCGTGCTGTTGGCCCGTCGTGCGTGTGGTGGGCCCACATTGGTAGTAAATATCCACCTAGAAACACTACCCGAATCGGGTAGTGAAGCAATGAGCTTTCGAGTTCGAACTGCTAATCAATTTTTTTTTTCTTGTAATACAGATTGTTTTTAATACATAAGGTTTTACTTTTCAATAATTATTAGATGTTTTAATTAATTATTTAAAACATTATTATTTATAATAATATTCGCTTAGAATAATGCTAGAAAGTTGCAGGGTTTTCTAAATCTATCCACTTATTGTCCACTTTCCAATTAGAGTTAGGTAGTAATTATTTCAAGTTACGAATATAATTCTTGAAACAATTTATTTTAATTGTTAATAATATTCTATTTTTGTATAATGCTAGAAAATTGTGTTTTTTCTGAAATATTCAACTTTTTGTCGACTTTTCACTTAGAGCGCGGTAATAATTAATACAATTTAACAAACAAATTTAAACAAATTACTATTGTTCGTGGTTTCTAACTATCATTTCCTATGATAATGCTAGAAAGTTCCGGGTTTTCTGCAATTTTCAGCTTTTCTTTGACTTTTTGGTTAGGAACAAATAATAAATGATAATAATTGTTTAAACAAAAAGGCTCTCTGTGACTACTTTAAAGAAAATATACATTCAATACGATTTATATAAAGAATTTCAAGATTATTTCAAATATCTGTTTTATTTCAGAAAAATATATTCACAAGAAGGAAGAGATTGTATTTAAAATGATTCTTTCGGGTGTTTATTTATTATTTGTTCATAACAAGAAAACGAAAGCAAAGTTAAAAATGTCAGAAAAAACTGTAACTTTCGAGCGATTATTTAAAAGAAGGTAGTTATAAACTATAATAAATTGCTTAATCAATTAAGTTTGTTAGTTTGCCCTAATTATTACCTCCCTAAGTGAGAAGTGGATAAAAAGTTCAAAATGTCAGAAAAAGTGCAACTTTCTAACATTATTCTAAGAAGAATATTATTATAAATGATAATAAATAGTTTAAATAATTACTTATGTTAAACTTAATTGATGATTGACTCATTCTATCTGGAAAGTTGAAAATAAGTTGAAAAATTTGGAAAAACCCGTGGCTTTCTAAATCTATTCAAAGAAAAAGCTGCTAAAAATAATAATAAATTGTTCAAATAATTTATGTAAACATCTTAATTATTACTTTCTTTTCATTTTCTTGTGGATCTTATGAATAAATAAATTACGACGAATAAGGGATATTTTATGAACGCTATGGTATGTTTAATGAACTTATTGAGTACCTATTTTTACTTCAATTCTTTGTTTATTGTTTAAACAATTTATTTTTGTTTGAATCCAACTTCCAAGCGAAAAGAGCTACAAATTCGTACTTTCTTGCTAGTTTTCTAATAAGTTTTAAAAGTTTTGCCCTAATCTTACTTTTTCGAAATTACTATTAACTGTTGAAACAATTTTTATTTGTTTAAACTATCTTATCATGCTATAATATCGCAAATTAGTGGTAATTTCTGAATGCTTTGGCCTAATTAATGAATTCGAAGGGTTAAATTTATCATTTCAGTTGTCTACTTATTGTTTAAACAATTTAAAATTAATAAATGTGAATATCTATTTCTGAATATATTCTTTATTTTTAATTGTTTTTATTTATTTGAACATTTGCTTTTCAAGTAATCGCAATAACGAACATGTTGAGAAATAGGTGTTCAAATTTTTTAATTGGGCCATAGCATTACGAAAATACCATTAATTTGCGATATTAAATAATAATCATTTGTTTGAACAAATAAAAATTGTTTTAACAATTAGCAGTAGAATAAAAAACCTAGGAATTAGGAGAAAGTAATTGAACTTATTGAAAGAATGGCAAGAAAGGATTCTTCAGCTTTTTTCTGTCAAAAGTTGCATTTAAATAATTATAAATTCTTTAAACAATAAATAGAAAACTAAGATGAAGAAAATTTACGTTTCACATTCATGAATTATGCTCTAGATTTTTCCGTCAAAAAGTTGGATTTGAGAAAGAATAATTTTTTAAGCAATAAACAAAAAATCGAAATAAAAATATACACTTTCTAAGTTCATTAAATAGACCATAGCATTTATAAAATACCCTTACTTCGCAATATTCAATGAAAATAAAATTGTCCAAACGAAGAAAAATTGTTTAAACAATTAAAAATAGATTTAAAAATACACCAAATCTAGCAATTCATTTATTTGTGAGGATCTGTGAAGAAAGTTGAAAAAAGTATTAATTAGTGTCAATATTCCGCAAAATTATAATTTAAATTGTATGGGGTAGTTTTTAGGGCACCATGAAACGGGGCTCAGGGGGTTGAAATAAAAAATTAATTATGGATTTGTATTACATAAAGAGATTCTATGAAATCTTGAAAGTACTGCCTATACTTTGTGATACATTTTCATTTTTTGGATGGAATTTACAAAAATTTTATATTGGGCAACCCTAATCTAGATTGCTGTTTCATCGTTAAAAATCAATTAAATTAAATTAAATCCAAGGTTATATCCGGTAACGCATTTTTTATTACCGGGTATAATACAATTTTATCAGTGTGTCGATACAAACAATAAATTTCATTATTATTGGTATCGACCAAATTTATCCTGGAAAATTTCATTTATGCATTTGTTTAACGGTTAATGGACTTTATTAATAAAATAAAATGATGATTATTATTTTGTTATTATATCTTATTGAAATAAAAGTTCATAATTAAAATTTGAGTTTCCTTCAAATTTGAAAATGAAATCGGAATTTGTCTCCAATGAAAAATACAGAATATGCTCACAGGCTTTTCACTTTTCAGCTTTTATCTTATCTGATTCGTTTATGAGCAAGAAGGCTCGTCTTATTTACTTCTTTTTTTTCAATTATTCGCATCCTTTGACGTTTGTTATTCAATATTTGTTTTTCACAGTTCAATGAAACGTGCTTCCTCTTTTAATTATAAATTACAACCTGAATCAAGTCATTCTGATTTCAGCAATAGTGTAATAATTTATTACACTATTGCTTAAATTGCAACATTATTTTAATTATATAAAAATGATCAAATTGTTCTGTCATTTATTGTTAATTGTTTTGACGTATCAGCTGGATTATCCTTTATTTCATTATGTAGATAGACTGCTTGATGTTTTTTTTCTTAGCAGACAGCTGAGAATTGTAAACACAAAGTCCTGAGCTGTGGCGAATATTATCTTTGACGAGCTTTTTTTATTGTCAAATAGAAATAGAGTTTACTCAGAAAGGTATTTTTGCAGAATCATAAAATAAATTTTTTTCAATTGACAGAAATGGTTGTTTGAAGAGCAAATAAGTATGTTAAAAATGTAGAGTTCAGTAACCCTATCCTATTTTTTATGATTTCCACAAAAAATTATTCGCATTATGAAAGTGGATAAAGATTTAAAAAAAATGAAACTACGAAAAAAATAAAAAGTCATATATTCTTACATAAAAAGCTTGCAATTAATTTTCTAACTGGAAATTGAAAATTAGTGAAAATTGCTGCCATCAGTGTGTTTATTACCGGGTAGAAATATTTTCGTTTAAGGTCCAAGGTCGATGAGAAATTTTAACTAACAACCATATCCTTGAATTTAAGTATCAAAATTGGATTTCAGTTAGTACCTAGTTAGCTTGTGTTCCATGAAAATCGAAGCCAAATGATAAAAGATAAACACAGATAAAATGGTGAATATTTCTATTGAAATTGTCTTTTAATTAATAATGTGATGTGCTTATAATGATTAATTTTAAATAATTGTATTTTTAAAGGACAAAAAAGAGGAACCTAGTGATGACGAAACAGGATTACGAACTCCTCGATTTTTGCGAAGAAATTCTAGAATCAGCCAGAGAAGCCCAGGTATTATTTCATTTTTCTTATCAAACTAAAATAAAAAATTATTCTGTATTAAGTTCTTAGAAACGGAAATAAATCATGGATTATTTCAAGATTTAAAAAGTTCGTTTCGACTTAATGAAACATTCTTGAAAAATCTTCAGTGAAATTAATTTGATACAATATTAGTTTTAAAATGTTTTTCTTTTGAATTTTTTTTCTAAACAATAAACAAAATACACATTGTGGTGGAATGATTTTTTCGAAATATTCTTCTATACAATAATTGAAAAATAACTTAAATAAAGTTTTATTTAAAATTTAGTTGAAATCTTAACGTAGATAAGTTTTTTTCAACCTTTTAACATAGATTGAAATTTGAAATTATTATCATTTAATAAAAAAACAATACCTTCTCATTATGATGATTTTGACTTTCTCGGAACATAATAATTTGTTTTGCATACAAAATTTATTATTCTCATTCAGCATTCCCATATCTCGGGAGTAATTTTTTGTATGTAAAAATTTGAAAATTCGATTTTTAATCGCTATCAAAAGCCGAATTTCAAAAGCCGTGAAGTTTCAATCTCAGAATTTTCGGTCGATTTTCTCGGAATTGGCAAACTTTTTTCCATCAAACTTTGTTTACTTGTCTTCAGAAACTTGATATTTCCGGAACATGTTTTTGTTTACTAAAAATTGAATTTTTTATCGCAATCCGCAATTGAGCCTGTTGCAATTTTAGATTAGTGTCACTTTGAAAGTGTCAATTTGCAGATTCATTTCCTCGAACATGGATAACTTTTTTTGATGAAACCTTTTTAGCCTCAATTCAGCAACACTTCAGCTCGGAAGTAGACTTTTGTTTCATCTTTAAATAGTGATTTTGATTTTACAGAATGTTGAATTATTAATAATTGTCATGTTTTCAAATATAAAATTTACCCACTTCCGGGCATTTTGGCGACACAAAAGTATAATGATACCAAACAGAGCTCAGATTGAAGCATGATTCTCCATCGAAAATTAAAAAAAAAGATTTTAGATCCTGGGTCACAAAAACGCAAATATCTCCTAAACTACGATTGACAGAATTTTTCAGAAATTTCACTGCGGTTTATTAAATCATAGACTTCACACTCTTTCCTCTATTCCCCTCTTTCCCCCTTTTTTCACGAAAATTCCCCTTTTTCTCATTTTTTCGCTTGAATGGGAACTGAATTAATAGAACCCAATAAGAAAATCTAACTATTTTTGGTTGAAAGTTAATTATTTTTAATTGAAAAGTCTACTATTATATTTTTAGTTCAAAATTCATCTCTTTTGGTCGAAAATGTAACTGTTTTGTTAAACATTCGCTTTTTTGGATAGAAAATTATTCCTTTTTAGATGAAAATTTGATTATTTTGTGGAAAATTCAACTATTTTGTTAGAAAGTCATTTTTTGGGGTCGAAAAATCATTCTTTTGGATTGAAAATTCATACTTTGGTAGAAAAATGCATTTTTGTTGCTGTTGGATATTCAACTTTTATGGTTAAAAGTTAATTATTTTTAATTGAAAACTCTATGTCATATTTTTGGTTTAAAATTCATCTCTCTAGGTTAAAAATTTGACTATTTTGTTGAAATTGAATTATTTTGTTGAAAATTGAACTATTTTGTTGAAATTTGAACTATTTTAATAAAAAGTCATCTCCTTCGGTTGAAAGTTAATTCTTTCTATTTGAAAAGTTCACAATTATATTTTAGGTTCAGAATTCATCTCTTTTGGGTAAAAATTCTACTATTTGGTGAAAAATTTCATTATTTTGTTGAAAATGCAACTATTTTGTCAGAAAATCATCATTTTTATTTGAAAACTCTAATGTCATATTTTTGGTTTAAAATTCATCTTTTTTTGGTTAAAAATTCTACTATTTGGTTAAAATTTAATTATTTTCTTGGCAATTCAACTATTTTACTAAAGAGTCATCTGCTTTTCTTGAAAGTTAATTATTTTTATTTGAAAAGTGTACAATTATATTTTGGGTTCAGAATTCATCTCTGTTGGCTAGAAATACTACTATACATACATTGATTAGCAGTTCGAACTCGAAAGTTCATTGCCTCACTACCCGATTCGGGTAGTGTTTCTAGGTGGATATTTACTACCAATGTGGGCCCACCACACCCACGACGGGCCAACAGCACGCAGTATTCCTGAACGGTCACCCATCTAAGTACTAACCGCGCCCAACAATGCTTAACTTCAGTGATCTTACGAGAACTGGTGTTTTCAGCGTGGTATCGCCGATGGCAGAAATACTACTATTTGGTTCAAAAATTTCATTATTTTGCTCAGAAATTCAACTTCTTTGTTAAAATTTCGTCCTTTTGAATTCAAAATTCATCTTTTGGCAGAGAAATTGATCTTTTTTGGTTAAAATAGTAACTGTTATGGTTGAATGTTAATTGTTTTTGATTGAAAAGTCTACTATTTGGTGGAAAATTTAATTATTTTGTTGAAAATGCAACTATTTCGTCAGAAAATCATCTATTTTGGTCGACAATTCAACTATTTTGATGAACATTCGTCTTTTTGGATAAAAAATTCGTCCATTTGGATTGAAAATTCATCGTTTTTGGTTGAAAATTTATCTTGTATGGTTGAAAGTTAATTATTACATTCTCATTCTAATGAGAAGGTATTGGTTTTATATAAAATTTGACATAGTCGGTTTTCATCAAATCTCCACTTTTTGAGACCCCCTGAGCCAGAAAAAACGATTTTTACCAAGGTGCCTGTCTGTCTGTAGTCTGTCTGTCTGCCAGTCTGTCTGTCTGTCTGTCTGTAGCCACGATAACTTTCGAAAAACTGATCAGATTTGATTGAGCTTTGGCACACTTTTTTATGGCCTAAAAATAAAGAACGAGTTCGTTAACCAGCTATTTTGGATGAAAATTCAAAAAGTGAGCACATTTTGAAATTTTTTCAGACCACTTTTTTTGAAGATTTAAAAATTCTATGTATGGTTATTAGTAGTACGTAAAATGACGAACAAAATATTCTAATGACTTTTCGTGATAAAAAAAAAAATTACTGGAGTTATAGCATGTTCAAAATTCCAAAAAACAAACGAAAATGAACATTTTAAGCCGAAAAACGCACGATATGAAAAAAAGTCAAGAGGAGAAAAACGTTGCTTTTTGAACACCCTATAATATTTTCATAACAATTTTTTGAATTTTTTGAAAAATAAAAAATTCAAATTTTGATCGCACAAAAAAATAATCAAAAATTCCATTTTGCTGTGAAACTATGCAAGATACGAGAAAAGATCATTCCACCAAAATTGTGTACCCAAAAAAGATCTACAAATTTCTTATCATTCACTTTTTGATATGACGCGTATTTTTTGTTTTTATCGTAAAAAACAGCATTGAAAATAGAAAAATCAAATTTTCAGACGAATATTACCAGCTACGAAAAAATGACCGAAACAAAATTTGTTCATCCAAGGAAGAGGTACAAATTTGTTATAAATCATGTTTTGATAGGATGCGTAGTTTTTGTTTTATTCGTGCAAATAACATTGACAGTAACTTGAAAAACGGCACAAGCTAAAATAAAATTTTAATGAATAAAATTTGTCGCCTAAATTATATCATTATTACATTCTCATTCTAATGAGAAGGTATTGGTTTTTTTTCATTTGAAATCAAATACAAATTTAGTAATTTGTATATGAAGAACATATAACACGAAGCACAAAGTGCACGCTCAGTGTATTTACCAAATCGCACGTCGTAAGTGCGTTCAAACTTTTTTGTTTCTATCATACGGTGCACAGAACCGAGCGTGGAACGCAAGGTTCAAATGATTTTCAAATCAAATATCGAGCGCCAAGCGCGAGTGTCTGGATGAGAATGTGTTCCTTAAGGTCGATAGAACCTTGAGTAAATAAAGTTCCTTTTCAGTCTAAAATAAAAACAAATTTAACAATCACGTAATATGTAGAGGCTTTGATAATTTTATAATATTTGGAAACAAACTTTTTCTTTTCATCGAAGTCGAACACGAAGTTGAAAAATCTAGAGCAACCGAGCGTAAAGCGCGATGTAGATATGCCCGAGCGCGTAGCGCGAGGTGAATACATAATCGAGCGCGAAGCGCGAGATAAATATATGATCGAGCGCGAAGCGCGAGATCCAATAGTAGCGCGCCCTAGGCGCGCTCAAACTTGCGAGCGTTTAAAATTCATCTCTTTTTGTTTAAAAATTCTACTATTTGGTTAAAGTTTAATTATTTTCTTGACAATTCAACTATTTCATTAAGAAGTCATCTGCTTTTGTTGCAAGTTAATTATTACATTCTCATTCTAATGAGAAGGTATTGGTTTTATGTAAAATTTGACATAGTCGGTTTTCATCAAATCTCCACGTTTTGAGACCCCCTGAGCTAGAAAAAACGATTTTTACCAAGGTGTCTGTCTGTAGTCTGTCTGTCTGTCAGTCTGTCTGTCTATCTGTCTGTCTGTAGCCACGATAACTTTCGAAAAAATGATCAGATTTGATTGAGCTTTGGCACACTTTTTTATGGCCTAAAAAGAGAGAACGAGTTCGTTAACCAGCTATTTTTGATGAAAATTCAAAAAGTGAGCACATTTTGAAAATTTTTGAGACCACTTTTTTTGAAGATTTGAAAATTCTATGGACGGTTATTAGTAGTACGCAAAATCACGAACAAAATATTCTTATGACTTTTCGTGATAAAAAAAAATCTGCCCACTTCGGGGGCACATTCTCATGGCGCGCTTCGCGCGCGGCAAGGTTCAAATGATTTTCAAATCAAATATCGAGCGCGAAGCGCGAGTGTCTGGATGAGAATGTGTTCCTTAAGGTCGATAGAACCTTGAGTAAATAAAGTTCCTTTTCAGTCTAAAATAAAAACAAATTTAACAATCACTTAATATGTAGAGGTTTTGATAATTTTATAATATTTGCAAACAAACTTTTTCTTTTCATCCAAGTCGAACACGAAGTTCAAAAGCTAGAGGAGCCCAGCGTAAAGCGCGATGTAAATACGCTCGAGCGCGTAGCGCGAGGTGAATACATAATCGAGCGCGAAGCGCGAGATCCAACAGTCGCGCGCCCTAGGCGCGCTCAAACTTGCGAGCGAAGCGCGCGATGAGAATGTGCCCGCGAATTTTGGGTTCAGAATTCATCTCTGTTGGTTAGAAATACTACTATTTGGTGGAAAATTTCATTATTTTGATCGAAAATTAAACTTCTTTGTTAAAAATTCGTCCTTTTGAATTGAAAATTCATCTTTTGGTAGAAAAATGAATCTTTTTTCGTTGAAAATTTAACTTTTATGGTTGAATGTTAATTGATTTTAATTGAAAAGTCTATTATCATATTTTTGGTTGAAAATCGTACTTATCGGTTAAAATTTAACTATTTTGTTGACAATTCAATTATTTTATTAATAAGTCATTTTCTTCGGTTGAAAGTTAATTATTTTTATTTGAAAAGTCTACAATTATATTTTGGGTTCAGAGTTAATATGTTTTGGGGAAAGATTCTACTATTTGGTGAAAAATTTCATTACTTTCTTGAAAATTCAACTTTTTAAAATGAAAATTCGTCTTTTTGGATTGAAAATGTATCTCTTGGTAGAAACGTCACCTTTCTTGGTTGAAAATTTAACTGTCTTCTAAAAGCTTCATTTTTTTGGCTTGAAAAGTTAACTATTTTGTTGAAAATTCACATTTTTTGTTGAAAATTCGTCTATTTTGCATGAAAGTTCAACTATTTGGTTGTGAATGTATCTGTTTGGTTCAAAATTCATCTTTCTTGGTAGTAAGTTCACTTATTCCTAGAAAATGTATAGTTTTTTTATTAAAAATTCCACTATTTTGTTGAAAATGCTATATATTTCGGCTAGAAATATTAGGAATATGGTATCTAAATTATTGTTATTTAGAAGAATTTATTTCCCTATTATTAAACTTTGTTGCTAATCACCCTATTTTCCCTGTTTTGAGAGGATTTTGTACTGTGAAGTGTGACATCACTTTTACAATAATTTACATTATATATTTTAGCTTAAAGTTCTAAAATGTTTTGTTATTTAAAAATTTTATGAAATAAAGAAAAAAATATTGAATAATAATGATTGTAAATGCTTAAAAGTCAACCTAGAAAAATGTAATTTTTTACCGGGAAACCGGGAAATAGTCTTGAATTTTTTTTAAGTTCGACTGGCCACCCTGCAATGTAAAAAAAAGGTTTTTTTAAAAATAAGAAATTGGTAATATTTTATTAAATAAACAGGCAAGTGGCTTGAAAGCAATCCGAGGTTTGAAAAAGAAAAATTTGTATTTTTTAAGCGACCCCATCTGTTTGTGCAAGTCCAATTGTGATTGGACCCATTTCACAAGATGTACTTCAAGTTTGGAGACAGCTTCCTGAGGCCATTCGATTAGACCCAAGTTTGGCTATGTTTAAACAAGAATACGACAGAATCCAGGGAGTTGATAGAGCAAGGTGTGTGAAAATAATATTCTAAAAAATTACTGATTTTATAAGTTTTCTATTTTTGTAAAATAGATGTAAAAATGTATGTTTTTTTCAGATTGTCAATAAGTGGACCATCTGGAGAATGTTTGTTCCTAAATGTGTCCATGGGCCCCCCATTTGGAGAGGGGTATGTATTTCCCAATCTTCAAATCCCCAATTTTTTTAAAAATGTTTAACCATATTTTTTTGATAGTTTACAGAAAGATAGTTTTGAGGATGATGGGACTCACGATCACGAACCAAAGCAAAGTGCACTCTATCGTTATTCAAAATTAACGATACTCTTTTGCTGTTGGTTGATATTTACTGTAAGATTTTTCTAGGAATCTAGTACTAATATTAATTATCATTGAATTATATTGTATAATTTGATGGAAATCAAACTTTAATATTTTCATTTTTTAATATTTCAATGAAGTGTTCTTTTAATTGCAGGTAGTTTTGATGATGAACGAAGAAAGAGTAGAAGTAATGCATCAAGTTTCAGTCCCAGCTGATCATGTCAAAAGTATCCTTTTTGTAGAATGATTTATATTTTGTTAATAAATTTAAATTTTGTTTGTTTAGTCAAATTTTTAAATATTTTCACCCACAATTTCTTAAAATATTTTCCTTAATAGTTTTTTAGATTACATCATTTTTGATCGACCTGTAACGGACAGGATTGGCGTTGTTATAGAGAGTTCACTTTTACCTCATATTCATTCAAATACAACTCTAAATTTCACATCAAATTATTTGACAGTATGGCTGGAATCGTGGACTATTAACGACTGGGACGGAATGTTGCCCTCTTACAAAGATGCTCAATACGTGGAGGTATTTAATACTTATATAAATCATTAATGAAGAAAATGTTAAATATATTATTAAATTCATATTTCGTCTAGTTCTTCACAGAAGTTTTTGTCTATCACTTTTTGATAAAGATTGGAAGATAAATTAGATCATAAATTCGATTATTATTACTTTGTTTTATTGTATAAGTGAAGGATTAAGTGTGGATTGAATATAGATGATATTTTACAGATAATAAGTGAATCCTGGGTACTGCCGTTACTACCTCCAGATTTAATAGACTTTTTACCCGATCAGAGGCGAGAGCATACTTTTGTGGTGAAAAATATAACTGAAAGGTAATTTTTTTTTATTCCTTGATTAATTTATGATTACACTCGAACTTGGATTTGGGCCGGGCATTCATCTTCAGGCATTGTTGTCTAATAAGGCAGTTAGTAGGGGCGAAAGTCTTATATTGAATCTAAAATTGTTGAAACTTTGCAGTTACATGAAAAAATACTTCCCTGATGATTAAAGTCGATTTACAACCCCATCCTTGGTCAGAAACATGTAAAATTGTAAGAAAGATATATTTGATTGAATAAGTGCTCAAAAAAATTGCTCCAAAGTAAAAAATTTCTGTATTATTTGTAATTCACATTTTTTTCTTTCATTGAGAAAAATACAATATTTCTGCAAATTTAACTTAGCCATAAAACTTGAATTTTATTTATAAATACGAATATTGCAACTTTGTTATAAGTCCGGAAGAATAAATAAAAAATTTTCTGGTTAGTGGCTTTTATCGAGAAAAGGTTCCAAAGTATACCTCGCATTTTATCATTGTAGGTTGCATTGCACGCCGTATGGTGGTTTTCCATATATCAAATTACACATAATAATAGGGTTTATTAATAACAATTATTTTACATATACAGGGTGACTAAAAAGTCCCGGGACGGTTGGATATTTCCTCAGGTAAAATATTTTTCAAAAAAGTGAAGGTCATTCCTGAAGTAGATTTCAACGAGGAATTCAACGGTGACCTTCATTTTGACCTTGAAGTTGACCTTCATGGCTTTTTGAAGGTCAACTTTGTTTGTATAAATGGAAACCCCCTTTTTTACATCTGTAAGCGATAAAGCGGAAAATTCTACGTTCAGTTACGTACCCAAGTCATAGGTCAATTGTAACTTTCAAGGTCAATTAGAGGTTATTTGAAATAAACAAAGCTTTCCAAGAGGTCAGTGAAATTCCTGAAATAAATTTCAACGAGGAATTCAGTGGGGACCTTCATTTTGACCTTGAAGTTGAGCTTCATGGCTTTTTGAAGGTCAACTTTGTTTTTTTAAATAGAAACCCCCTTTTTTTATATCTGCAATCGATAGAGCGGAAAATTCTACGTTCAGATACGTACCCAAGTCATAGGTAAATTGTAACGTTCAAGGTCAATTAGAATTTATTTGAAATAAACAAAGTTTTCCAAGAGGTCAGTGCAATTCCTGAAGTATTTTTCAACGGGGAATTCAATGATGACCTTCATTTTGATGGCTTTTTGAAGGTCAAATTTGTTTGTTTTTTTAAAATGGAAACCCCCTTTTTTCACATCTGCAATCGATAGAGCGAAAAATACTACGTTTAAGTACGTACCCAAGTCATAGGTCAATTGTAACGTTCCAGGTCAGTTAAAGGTTATTTGAAATTAACAATGTTGTTAAGAGGTCAGTGTAATTCCTGAAGTAAATTTCAACGAGAAATTCATTGGTGAGCTCTGTATTGATTTAGGTGATGATCTTCAAGGTTTTTTCAAGGTTTTTTCCAAGCAGTTTACGTTTACCATTACCCAGGAAAAACGACGTGGACGCAGTAAATTCTATTCTCTTCGGGGTGCTTGATTAGCGTGAGTCCCCTTCATGATTTTACAATATTCAAAACGCTGTAGCCAAGATCAATACAGAGCTTACCAATGAATTTCTCGTTGAAATTTACTTCAGGAATTACACTGACCTCTTGCAAAACGTTGTTAATTTCAAATAACCTTTAACTGACCTGGAACGTTACAACTGACCTATGACTTGGGTACGTATCTGAACGTAGAATTTTCCGCTCTATCGATTGCAGATGTAAAAAAGGGGGTTTCCATTTAAAAAAACAAAGTTGACCTTCAAAAAGCCATGAAGGTCAAATTCAAGATCAAAATGAAGGTCACCATTGAATTCCCTGTTGAAATTTACTTCAGGAATTGGACTGACCTCTTGGAAAACTTTGTTTATTTCAAATAACCTCTAATTGACCTTGAACGTTGAAATTGACCTATGACTTGGGTACGTACCTGAACGTAGAATTTTCCGCTCTATCGATTGCCGATGTAAAAAAAGGGGGTTTCTATTTAAAAAAAACAAAGTGGATCTTCAAAAAGCCATGAAGGTCAACTTCAAGGTCAAAATGAAGGTCACCATTGAATTCCTCGTTGAAATTTACTCCAGGAATGACCTTCACTTTTTTGAAAAATATTTTACCTGAGGAAATATCCAACCGTCCCGGGACTTTTTAGTCACCCTGTATGTATAACTATGTGTGATAAAGAATAAGTATTGCTTTTAGATAAAATAGCATTCTTAAACATTATTATTTTTAGTAAAAATAATCTGCGCTTATCGTAACTTTAGAGAAAAAATTTCTTTACTTTAGAATAATTATTATAGATAATCAAATTTTGTTTACAATTTGGTATGTTTTTAAGTGAACGCGATTTTGAATTTTTATTACACTTTTTTATCATTCTTTTGGGAATTCCGACTTTTTTATATATTTTTTTTTAACAAACTTAACAAAACTATTGTAAAAGGTTTTTTTTAAACAGACTTCAGAATTTTTAATTTTTATCACATTTATATATCTTGTTGGACAATTAAAAAATGTTTTTGGCAAATTACAATTTGCGTGGCCATGTCACGCTGAAAAAACCAGTTCTCGTCAGATCACTGAAGTTAAGCAGCGTTGGGCGCGGTTAGTACTTGGATGGGTGACCATTCGAGAATACTGTGTGCTGTTGGCATATTATGGGTGTGGTGAGCCCAAACGTGTAGTTATTTATAACTACAAGAAAACTATCCAACTAGAAACACTACCCGAATCGGGTAGTGTCACGCCTACCCTGAAAGGGCAATGGCTTAATGGTATACACACAATTTTTTAATTTTATCAGATTTTGTATGAGTTACATTAGGGTGTTTCAAATTTATACCTGTCAAAATTCGACTTTCGATTTTTGGTGATCGATCCCCCTCCAATTTGTTCATTCTCCGGAAAAAGAAATTCCATTTTTTTTTTTAAATCGGGCAACATTAATCCGTGCCCCGAGGCTTTTAAAATTAACACGAGGTTTGTATTGGGAGAAGCTGGTTTTTGAAAAAATGCAAAAAGAAGTACTTTTTCCTAACTTTTTGTAAATTAAAGTTTAGTCACCTCTTAAGGATTGTTTAAGGTATAATTTTCACCCATGAACTTTTAATTTTAACACTCCCTGCCCAAACCCCTTGTATTGTGCCCGGAAAATGCCCCAAAAATGCAATTAGCAGTTTTATGTAAAATTCATGTTAAACACGGTATTTGTTGGAAATTTTTCAGCATGAAAAGTTATTATTTTTCGGGATAAATGGTACAGTTGCTGATTTTCATGAATAATATTTCTTGTTGAAGATATTTAGAAATTATAAAAAAAATTGTATGTGTATAAAGAATTTTTTCCCTGTAGATCGTAAAAAGTTATTATTTTATGAAATCTACATGTTTTACGAATCTTGAGAGTAATATATTTTTTCAATGATACACAAAAAAACGTTTAATATTCGTTGATTGTGTCATAAATTTCAGAAAAAAATAACATTTTTAGATTAACAGGAAAAAAATGGTTAAAACGAGTAAAATTCTTTAAATAATTGCTTAATATGTTAAGCTAGAAATATGATTCTTAAAATTCATAAACTATATCATTTATCCCAAGAAATAATAATTCTTTACGATTTACAGGCGAAAAGTTTTTTTTTTAAAGAAATAATAATGGTTTAAATAATTGCCAAATATGTTAAGCAAGAAATACTATTCTTTAGATTCATTAACTGTATCATTTATTATAAAAAATAATAATCGTTCACGATTTCAGGCAAAAAAAATTGTTTAAACATTTGCAGATTAGTTGAAAAATACTTTGACACTCATTAAATACATTTTCTTTTAATAAAAAATGCCTTAGTAGTTATGCAATTATAAATCAAATGTGATGCAAATGCGTGAATATAAAAAGAGTATAAACAAATAATTGTTCGAGAGCATTCCAGACTTTTCTGAATGTTGCATCTTAGGTAAAACATTTCGGGAGGTTTCGTTTGAAACTCCCAAATCAACATTGACCGCTCCCGCTCGGGCATTGTTGAGAATGCCCGGCCAATATCTACTTATAATATATTAATTCTACATCATTGCCCGCATCCGGTGTTTGGCCATAACATATATAATAATTAGGGTGGTCAAAAAATGGTAAATATATTATTTTGAATTTTGCCAAAAATAAAGCCTTTTTTGGTCCACCCTAAATTAATAACTATATTAGGATTACTAATGTTTCAATTGATTATGGGTTTCATTTACCAATTAACTTACAATTAATTAATTCTTTCTTTTGTAAGATACGCTGGAAAGGTGATATCTGTGAATGTGAGAACAAATTTACCTATCACTTTGCCACTTTCGCTCGCTTATGATTTGTCTGCCATAAATACTGACTATGGAATTGTATATGCAGCTGTGATATTGATTGGTCTTTATGTTTTGATAATATTCGAGGTAAGTCTCGCATTCTTTAAATATGAAGAGTTCTGAGGGGTTGACCACTCAACTTTTGAGTGTATGCTAGATTTAAAAAGATTTCAAAGGTTTAAAAAAAATTTCACAAAGATTTCAAAGCTCTCAGGAGGATTTCCAAGATTTTACAAAGATTTCAATAATATTTCAAATAAATTTTAAAGATTTCAAAAGATTTCAGAAGATATCAAAGATTTTTACAAAGATTTCAAAAGATTTAAGAGATTTCAAAATATTAAAAAGATTTCACAAAGATTTCAAAGATTTCAAAAGATTTCGAAGATTTCAAAAGGTTTCAAAAGATTTAAAATGACTTAAGAAATTTCACACAGGTTTCAATGATTACCAAAAGATTTCACAAAGATTTTGAATATTCAAAAAGATTTAAAAGAATTGAGGAGATTTCAATGATTTTAAAATATTTCAGAAGATGGCAAAGATTTCAGAAAAATTTGAATGAGTTTACAAAAGAATTTCACAAAGGTTCCACGAAGGTTTCAATGAATTTAAAAGATATCAAAGATTTTGAAATATGCCAAAAGATTTGAAAGATTTCAAAAATTTCAGAAAGATTTGGAGCATTTGAAAGATTTTAAGAGATATTAAAAGACTTCAAAGTATTTCACAAAGATTTCAAAGTATTTCACAAAGATTTCACAGAGGTTTCAATGATTTTACAAAGATTTCACGAAGATTCAGAAAAATGTCAAAAATTTTAAAGTTCTTCAGAAGATTAAAAAAATGTCACAAAATTTCAGAGATTTCATCGATTTGAAAGATTTTATGAAGGTCTCACAAAAGTTCCAATACAAATTTAAAAAAGATTTGACAAATATTTCAAAGCTCTCAGGAGGATTTCAAAGATTTTACAAAGATTTCAATGATATTTCAAATGAATTTTAAAAATCTCAAAAGATTTGAAACATTTCAAAATATTTCAGGAGATTTCAAAGATTTTTAAAAAAGTTTTAAGAGATTTTAAAAGATTAAAAAGATTTCACAATGATTTCACAAAGATTTCAAAACATTTCAGAAGATTTCAAAAATTTCACTAGCATTTCGCAAAGATTTCAGAGATTTCAATAATTCGAAAGATTTCACAAATATTTCACAGAAATTTCAAAAGAATTCGAATATTTAACAAAGGTTTTAATGATTTTAAAAAGATATCACAAAGATTCACAACGGTTTTAATGATTACCGAAAGATTTCACAATGATTCATAGAGATTTTGAATATTCAAAAAGATTTAAAAGAATTGAGAAGATTTTAAAGATTTTAAAATATTTCAGAAGATTGCGAAGCTTTTACAAAGGTTTCAATAATTTAAAAAAGATTTCACAAATATTCGCGAGGATCACAATGATTTAAAAAAAATTTCACAAAGATTCCTATAGATATCAAAGATTTCAGAAGATTTGTAAGATTTTAAAATATTTCGAAGATTTTAAAATGTTCAGAAAGATTTTGAAATTTTCAAAGACTTCACAATGATTTCAAGAGATTTCAGAAGATCTTACAAAGGTTTCAAAAATTGCAAAGAATTTTACAAAGATTTCCTAAAGGTTTCAATGATCTTACAACAATTTCATAAACATTCACAAAGATTCAAAAGATTTCAGAATATATCAAAGGATTTCAAAGATATCTAAATATTTAAAAGATTTCCAAGAATTTCACAAAGATTCAACATAAGTTTCAATGATTTTACAAAGATTCATACAGATTTCAAAGAGTTCAAAAATTTCAGCAATATTTCAAAAGCTTTGAAAAGAGATAACAATGATTTCAAAAGTTTTTAAAGATTTCAAAGAATTTCACATAGATTTTATAAAGGTTTCAATTATTTTACAAAGATTTCACAAATATTCATAAAGATTTCAAAACATTTCAGAAGATTTATATTCTTTCGCAAAGATTTAAAAGATTTCAGAATGGTTAATAAAATTTCACAAAGATTTCAAAAGATTTCACAAGATTTCAGAAGATTTCAGAGATTTCAGAGATTTCAGAAGATTGATAATTTCAAAGATTTCACAAAAAATCAAAAAGATTTGAAAGAATTTCACAAATATTTCACAAAGAGTAGCAAAGGTTTCAAAGATTTAAAATATTCCGAAAGATTTCATAAAGATATAAAAGATTTCAATGATTTCAAATACTTCACAACGATTTCCATGATTTTACAAAGATTTCAAAAGATTTCAATGATTTCAATGAGTTTACAAAGATTTCAAAGATTTCTTGATGGATTGTACGCCTGATTTCAAGAGTGATCAACCCCTCGAAGAGTTCTAAAAAAACATAAAGTAATTAGGTAAAATTGTGAACTAAAATTTTCTATAGATAGTGCATAGAGCAATAGCAGCTATGTTGGCCTCCACGATGTCATTGGCAGTACTGGCGGCTATGAATGAGGTATGTTCAAATTAATAATTTTTGCTTATCTTAAGTTCATTTTTACGGAAGAATATTGATTTAAGTAACATTCATATCTACCTAAAAAATTAATATATTTAATCATAAATCATTTTTTTTCTAGAGACCAACAATGAGTGAAGTTATTTCTTGGATCGACGTTGACACTCTCCTCTTATTGTTTTCAATGATGATTGTTGTAGCCATTGTCGCATCAACAGGTATATTTGATTACATGGCCGTTTATGCCTATAAGGTAATTAAAAATTAATGATAAGAAATGGTTGTGATTATAAATATTAATAAATAATATTGAATAATATGTGCAGATAACTGGTGGTCGTGTTTGGCCTTTAGTTAACACCCTTTGCTTTTTTACTGCATTTGTGTCAACTGTTTTGGACAATGTAACAACTGTTCTCTTGATGACACCTGTAACAATTAGACTCTGTGAGGTCATGGAACTCAACCCGGTGCCAATTTTAACAGCCATGGTGGTTTATTCAAATATTGGTGGAACCATCACCCCGGTTGGAGACCCACCAAATGTCATCATTGCCTCCAATAAGGATGTTCAAAAGGCGGTATGTATTGATAAGAACATAAAAAAAACTGAGTGTGAAAATGCTGCAGGTAATAGGTGAAGAGGGGTAACGTCCATCTGTGTAACTCGTGGAGGGGCAGGACGTTTCTGCGTAAGTAATGTACTGCCACCTAACGGAATCAAGCGGAGAATCTTGGATTCACCACGGAAAGTTCACCCCTCACTCAATTACCCAGCCGAACGTTACCTCCTTACTAAAAACAAAGTATAGAAAACTATAGAATTTGATAGACGCTCTATACAGAGAAAACATGAAATTAAATCCAGTTCTATGAATTTAGGGAAAATTCATTCAAAATTGATCAAGAAGTGAAATTAAATTAAATTATATGAGCACATTTGA
Source organism: Andricus curvator (assembly GCA_932195095.1). NCBI lineage: Eukaryota > Metazoa > Arthropoda > Insecta > Hymenoptera > Cynipidae > Andricus > Andricus curvator. Next base: position 111,166 of record CAKNYM010052997.1, read on the forward strand.
TAGAAATCCTATACAATTCATTTAAACAAACTTTATAAATCAAATTTTATCAACAGATTTGATAAAAATCCTACCTAATCCAATCAAATGAATTTCATAAGTCAAAATATATCTGCACATTTGATAGATCTTCCTATGAAATTCTATCCGTCTAGAAATCCTATACATTATTATAGAAGTTGTAGGCTCCGGAAGCTACGATCATGGTTTTTTAAAAGCAACCAATCCCGACGCAACTGGAACGTGTACGTCATCCGCTTCTGCTCCTTCTGTCCTAGAAGGTAAGCAAGAGCGGGAAATTTACGCGAGATAACATCGGGCAACACTGTTCCTTGGAGTCAGGTCTCTAGCCGCGGATGATCTTACGCGGCAGACGGGACAGTTGGAGATGAAGTTTCACCTCTGGATACTTTTTTAGAGCTACCAATCTTTGTAGAATGTTATGAGGAACAGTGTTGACGGACCAGATGAAGTGATCCCAGAAGAACAGCCTTTTGCATCCGGTTCGCGATGGAATGAGCCTGACGCTGGCAAGCCGGAATCTTGTTGAGTTGGCTAATAAATGAAGCTTTCATACCTCCAAGACAGCCGATTATGAGAACTACAAGATGGACTTTGAAGCCTTGGTAGAGCCTGCTTAGCTCGAAAAGAAGTGCTTGATATTTCGCCCGTTTTTCTTCCTCCTTTGCCGTGATATTACCATCGGCTGGTGCCGAGAATTCAATCACGTAAATGATCTTGTTCTTCAGATCTTGGAGGACAATATCAGGCTTCGTAGCACTGATACGTTGAGTGGTCGAGAATGAGAAATTCCAGTAGATCTTACACTGATCATTCTCCACAATGGACTCGAGTTCCCCCTGGGCGTATGGCAAGACGGGCAATAGATCAACACCATAGAAGTGCCTCAGATGGTAATATAACACTTTTAGAGCCGCATTGTGTCTCTCTATGTACCCGTATCGTGCATATTTTGAGCATCCACTGAGAACATGTCCAAGTGTTTCTGGCTCTTGCTTGCACGCTCGGCAGTTGGTATCGCCTACAGGTATATTCATTATGCGCTCGCGGTAAACTAAGGTGTCTATAACGCCATCTTGACAGGCAAACAGAAATCCCTCAGTCTCCGATTTTAATCCAGCAGACTTGAGAAACATGTTGGACAGACCCATCGAGAGCTCTTCTCTACGTATAATGCCGTAGAATTTACCATGAAGGGGCTTGTCAGCATGTTCTCTTAGTAGAAGCGTATGTTCTGCTTCCTGTACACGACTTTTGAGCACCAAAGGTGTTAGTGATGTTAGGCCATGTGTAGTGTCGCTGGAATCAAATGGGAGGCCAAGCTCCTCTGCGGCCCTATCTGCGGCACGATATAGAAACGCCGCAGCATTGACGACTTCATGTTGATGTACTAGTCGCATAAGAAAATCTGTGCTGTTTAGAACTGAGCAGGCTGTAGCCAGAACCGTTCTGCGATGAAGACACTCTAAGCTCAGCAAGCCTCTACCCCCTTTATCTCGAGGGAGATATATTCGAGGTACGGAAGATCTAGGATGATGACTTCGATGGATTGTCATCATCTTGCGTGTGCTTCGGTCAAGTTGCTTCAACTCATCGACGTTCCATTTTACTGCACCAAACGTGTAGAGCAGTATAGGAACGGCCAGCATATTGGTCGCCTGGATTTTATTCTTTCCAGATAATTCGGAAGCCCAAATTTTTCTGAGAATTTGGCGATACCTTTTTCCAAGGGCCGTTTTTAACGCAAGCACATCATGGGTTTCCGCTTGCGGTATTCCAAGATATGTATATGTTTCTCCAATACCAAGATGTTGAATGGTATTTCCGCCGATGAGTTGAACATCCTGATCGTGACCCGATGATGTAGTTTCTAGTCTTCCTTGGTGTAGGTGGACGCAGGCACACTTGTCCAGTCCGAAGCTCATGCCAATCGCTTTAGAGTACCTATTTACCGCCTCCACAAGGATGTTAAGGTCCTCTTTCGAGGAAGCAAAGAGTTTAAGGTCGTCCATGTATAAAAGGTGGTTGACCTTATATTCTCTTTTGTTCGGCGGGCCACATAGGTATCCAGAGCTTTTGCCTCGGAGCACAATAGATAGAGGCAAGAGGGAGATGCAGAAAAGTATCGGACTTAGAGAGTCTCCTTGGAAGACTCCCCTCTTATATGTGATATAGCTTGTAGTCACTTGTCTTTTGTCAGATGTTATGACAAATCTTGTCCGCCACAAGAGCATAAGCTCTTTTATGCATCTCACTATTTTTGGATGCACCTCCATGCATTCAATCAGCTTAATAAGTAGCTCATGGTTCGTGTTATCGAATGCCTTACGGTAGTCAATCCAAGCCATGGACAGATTGCGTCGATACCTGATCGAGTCCTGGGTGATACACCTGTCTATTAACAGGTTCTCCCTGCAACCTGCCAGACCTCTCTTGCATCCACGTTGTTCAACTATTGCACTCCATACCGGCTCGATAGATGTTAATATCCTCTCTTTGAGGATGCCAGTGAATAGCTTGTAGCTGGTGTTTAAACAAGCTATGGGCCTGTAGTTCTTTGGACTTGACAAATCTCCGGTCTTAGGAATCAATACCGTGCGTCCTTCCACTAGCCACTGCGGGACGGGTTGTTCTCCGGTTAAGAAAGTAGTAAATATACGAGCTAGATGTTGGTGCGTAGAAGTAAACTTCTTCCACCAAAAGTTGTTGATTTTATCTGGCCCTGGCGCTGAAAAGTTCTTAGTTCTAGCGATAACTTTCTTCACTTCTTCAGCAGTAATTAGTGGACACTCTTCCTCTGGACCTTGTAACCTTTGCCTTTGGCAAAAGTTACGAAAGAGTGATATATCTGAAGCGTCTTCATTTAGCTGATAAGTGCCTCCATATACTTGTTCCCAGAAGACTTGAATCTCTTCTCGACTAGGCGGATTTTTAACGGCACGTGACGTTTTATTGAACAGACGGGAAGGATGAGTAGAAAATGTGGAATTTTCCTGAATCCACTTTACTCGCCGTTCAAGGCGCTGTTTCACTGTTGAAAGAGATCTTATTTTTTGCGTCCAGTGCTGCTTGATGGTCAACAGTTTACACTTGTTCAGCGTGTGATTTGCTTTCCTTAAGTTTCGAGCAAGTGCCCTAACTTTTGGAGTGAATTTTTTATTTAATGTTATGTAGCTAATCACGCACTGAATATTTGATGCATGCCGTCTCGCCGTTTCAATTTTGAATTGAAGCTGTGCAATACGCTCGCGACTCTTACTCAGACGTACTGAAGTTTCGTTACTTCTACTGTCGCTAAGCAAGGACACCGCCTTCTCGTAAACAACACAGTTCAGATTCCAGAGATTAACATCTTCGGGAAGCAAATCGGGGAGAGCAGTATTAGCTTCAGCTAATTTGTCCATCCTGAGAAAGACTTTTTGGTGGATAGATCTCCTACTTCTCATGTTAGCATTATCAGTTATCTGCAAAGTTGGTCTTGCTGGAACGGGTGGAATGTTCGATGGAGGATTTTGCTCTTCTTCTTCTTGTTGATAGAGAGCTTCATATCCGTTTTTTCGCAAAAAGGATACCTGATCTCTTAAATACTGAGGCGTTTGATGAGCATATTCCGGGTGCATATTGACCCAACGGTCATGTAACCTCTGCATGAATCCTCTTCGCGCCGGTGAGCTTCTTTGCCAACAGGTAAGGATGTCTCTCCTGAGTTGGTCAGACCATTTAAATCGATGTTCTCGCGTTTGTCCGGGGCCATTGCCTGGTCGTCGCCTCGGTTCGGTCCTATTGCCACTCCCAACTGAACCATGGCCTCCATCCGAGAGAGGCCTATTGTGGGTGGCACTGCGCGATACTGGTGTCGTAACCGCATAATTCATTGCATTGGGGACATATTATTATTATTATTATTATTATTCGGTAGGGCAGGGCAATAACTGCACATAGCACTGCGGTAAAACCTATTGTACTATACGCTAAAATTTAACCATCTCCCATAAGGTGAGTCTTTACCATAAAGGCATACACTGATTTACAGGAGATGTCGTGAAAGTCTTCTGGTTCGAGAAAAAAAAACCAGATACTCGTTTCTGAGGCACGTCAGTGCATAACATTCACAATGTACGTGTTGAGCTGTCTCTTCACGAAAATCACACTTTCGACAACGAGGGTTGTCTCTAATCCTCATGTTGGTCAAGTGTTTTCTCAGTCGGCAGTATCCAGTAAGCATCCCCACTTCGACATTAATCTGCCTTCTTTCTGTGTTCAAGAGTTCATTAGTCCTCTGAGTACATGTATCAGATATGAAATTCTTAGAATGCACCATTTTTTTGGTTCTCTTCCAATATCTCGCATGCTTCTCCGAGAGCCATTTACCAAGTAGGGTTCCGGGCCAATCAGGGACCTTAAAGCTCCCATCTTAGACAGTGCATCTGCTTTCTCATTACCTTCAATATCTTCATGGCCGGGAACCCAGATCAGACTGACCCAGTTATTACCGACAGCTCCAGACTCGTCTGGAAGTAAACTCTTCAGATGTAAGAGCTTTAAGTGCTGCCTGACTGTCAGAACAAATGTAAATGTGCTGGACTTTATAAGCCCACTTACAAATTTCCTCCAGACAAGCTTTAATAGCTATTATTTCGGCCTGGAAAACTGTAGGGAATGTGCCCAGTGCTGTGGTTATCTCAGATTTGGGCTTCTTCCCATAGATTCCAGCCTCTGTTCCCAAGGAGTCTTTAGAGCCGTCTGTCTACCAAACGAGACCTCCTGGTATGAATAATTATTCCCTTCTCCCTTCATTATGCCATTCTTCCCATTTCGGGAAGATGACCTTGAGAAGGATAATTTTCTCAACATGACATCAATTTGCATAGCGAGAATATTATCCTCACATAGCATCCGCTTACTGATATCATATGGATCTTTCACCTCAACATCACTAAGGTCGCCCCTATTAGGATTCGCTAATAATAATTGCCGCTGCAATCTTCCTTACGAATAGGTGCAACGGCGGAATATTCAGACCCGTGATCGCCAAGCAAAAAAACCCTTTAGAGGCTTTCCAGTTGTTTAATAGTACTGGTTATTTCAGTCCTTGGCAACCAGATCATTAATGCATGTGCTATTATGGGTCTGATTATTATCACCGTAAATAACCAGTAACTTATCCTGTGTTTCAAGCATCAGATTTTCCCTATTGCGCATCTACAGGCCCAAAAAGCCATCTTAGCTTTTTTTTATCATTGCGTCAACATGGAGTTTGCAGGTAAGTTTAGGGTCAAATATTACCCCTAAATATTTCGCTGATTTAGAAAATTCTACTTCCCTACCGTGGAACTTAAGATTTATAAGGTCAGAAAGCTTCCTTCTTCTGGTAAAATGCATGAGTTCCGTCTTGCCCTGGTTAACGGACAAACAATGGTCTTGCACCATTGCTCTACTATGTTGAGCGCTGACTGCATGCGTTTTACTAAGGCGCTCCTATGCTTACCTGTTACCAGGATCACCAGGTCATCTACGTAGCCTTGAGTGTAAAAACCCGATTCGTTTAAAACACGAATCAGGTCATCAATGACAAGCGACCACTGGGTAGATGAAAGAACTCCTCCCTGTGGGCATCCCCTTGAAACTTTGGCCTTCACTTCATTACCATGCAGCGAAGTACGTACCGTTGTGCTTTTCAACACGAAGTGTATCTACCTGTTTACGGTGTCACTAACTCCGTGCGTTTCAGCAGAACCGTATATTGATTTAATTGGGGTGTTACTAAATGCCTCCTCAATGCATAAAAATGCTGCAATTGCCTCATGGTAGGTATAATATCCTTACCCGACTTTGGAATAAGGATGGCCTTAACCTTCCTCCATGCTACCGGGGTATATCCCATTGCTAATGATACCCGAAAGATGCTGCACAATGCACCCACTAAGGACTGAAATCCTTCTTGAATTATTGCAGGGAATATTTTTTCATCTCCTGCAGCTTCAAATGGTTCAAATTGTTTAACTACCCATCTTATTCTTGAATGAGTGACAATACGACTAGTTACTTTCCAATCTTCCATTCTGGCTCTAAAAGTTGGTCCTCCTGAGGGTTATGACTCGTGAGCCGCCCTCTCATTCGTGTAATCCAACTCTGAGACCGGGAAGTTTACCCTCATTAGGTGCTCAAGGATTTCATTAGTCGTCTCAGCCATTTCAGCCGAAGGCGATATTAATACCCTTAGTTGAGATGATGAATTACCCTTCAAGGTTCTCTAAAGTCTAGCAGTGTCAGGTATATTCTCGATTCTCGAACAATACCCCCTCCATGAGTCCCTTATAGCATTCTGTATCTCATTATTATACCTTGTTGAGGTTGCCCTGTACAAGTCCCAATTCCCATTTTTTTTAGTCCTGTTAAAAATTCGTCGATTTTCCTTTTCCAGGTCCTCCAGTCTAGGATTCCACCAGGATGCATTCCTGTCTGTTATTTTAATACGAAAAGGACAATTGTTCTCATATGCTTTGTTCATACCTTTTTGTAGGATAACAACAGCAAATTCTATTTGTTCGATAGACTTGATTCTGCCCGGTATAGCACCCAGCAAACTGCTGAGATCCTCCCTATAAGTATCACCGTGAGTTGCTTTAGGGTTCCTATACCTTTGAACCTCAGGTCTATCGGCTGTCAAGGAGAAGCATATCTGTCTGTGATCCAATAGGGACGTATCCGACGATACATGCCATCCCTTGAACGCTTCGCCAAAGCTTATCGAACATCAGGTTAAATCAATTACCTCGCGATATCTAGATATCACGACGGTAGGTGTATCAGCCCGACTCAACAAAGTTAAATCAGCAGTTAGGAGGTAATATAATGAAGACTCACCCCTTTGGCTGGTGTCCTTACTAACCCAAGTCGAATGATGTGCATCAGCATCACATCCGATGAGCAATGGCCATCCTTTGACACAGCAGTAGTACACCAGACTTCGCCATTCTTCAGATGATGGGTCCTGCGAGTCAAATGGTAGGTATGCTGAACAAATCACCATATGTTGACGCCTGCCCCCTTACTGGTGCTCAATCTTTATTGTCACCAAGTCTCTAGCAAAGAACCTTGATAATACAATAAATTTAATATCGCCTCTAGCACAAAGTGCTCTCCTAGGTGTTTCTACGGTCCTATCATATGTGAATGATCCGCTCTTGTTACTTAAGCCTCTAATTGAAACTATGAAATCGTATCCAGACAAAAATTTATCAAATCCTATGCTTCAGAATATCGGATATTTCTATTAAATTCTATCCTTTGCGTAATTGTTTACTTTTCTATCAACAGTTTCTCAATTAATCTCTATCATATCATACCCATACAGAATTTATATAAAATCCTATCTTCTAAAATCTTGGAAATTCCTATCCAATTCTATTCATTAAGAAATCTTGTATTTTTATATCAATAGTTTCCCATGAAAATTTTATTACATCTTATTGGCACAAGACTTGTATCAAATCCTATCTTCTAGAACCTTAAAAATTTGTGTCCAACTCTAGCAGTCGAGAAATTTCATACCTTTCTACCAACATCATCTCATTGGAACTCTATCTAATCTTAATGTCACCAATCTTGTATCAAATACTATGTTGCAGAATCTTGGATATTTCTATCAAATTCTATCTGTTGAGTAATATTATATTTTTTATCAATAGTTTCTTATTAAAATTCGATCAAATCTTATCCATACAGAAGTTATATTCAATCCTATTCTCTAAAATCCCAGAAATGTCTATAAAATTCTATCCATAGAGAAATTTTATATTTCAATGTAAATAGTTGCCCATAAAAATGCTATTCAATCTTATTAGCACAAGACTTGGATAAGTCTATTAAAGTGTATCCGTCGAGAAATCTTATATTTTTACATCAATAGTTTCTCAATCAAATTCTATAAAATCTTTTTGACCCAGGATTTGTGTCAAATTCTATGTTCTAGAATCTTGGAAGTTTTAATCCAACTCTTGGCGTTGAGAAATCTTATACGCTTCTATCAACAGCTTCTCATTAAAATTCTATCAAATGTTACCCACTCCAGAGATTTCTATCAAAGTGTATCCGTCGACATATCTTATACTTTTCTATCAACAGCTTCTCGTCGAAATTTTATCAAATATTATCCGCTCAAGAGTTGTGTCAAATCCTACTTATCAGAATCTCGAAAAATGATAGCAAACTTTATCCATAAGGAATTCTTATTCTTTCTTATCAAAATTTTCTCATTGCATAAGATGTTTAATGATGTTTAAAGATGTTTTAATGATATGATATTTAATGATAATAATCTTGGTAGAAAAGAATAAGATTTCTTTATGGGCAGAATTGGATAGAAGCTTTCCAGGTTCTGGAAGATGGGATTTGATACATGTCTGGTGCGGATATGATTTGATGGAGTTTTAATAAAAAAAACTGTTGTTAGAAAAAGTATAAGATTTTACAACGGACAGCATTTGATAGATATTTTCAATGTTTCAAAACATAGAATTTAGTAGAGTTTCAATGGGAAAATGTTGGTTAAAAAGTATATAAGCTTTTTAGACGGATAGAGTTAGATAACATTAATGAGGAAATGTTTATAGAAAAGTATAAGATTTCCGTACAGATAGAATATGGTAGAACGTTTTGAGCTTGCGTCTTAATGTGGACGTAAATGTGGGATGTCATACTTGATAGGATTGGATTGGATTTATATAAAAAAAGCATATTAAAATGTTTGGAAATTTGAGATAGCATATTATATAGGATTATATTGCATTTTTATTCAAAAACAAATAGAAACGTATAGGAAGTATTGGGACACTGGCCCAATTCGCGTTGATAAAAAACAATAGGAATTCTATGCAAACATTTGATAGAAATTGATTGCATTTTAATTGGACAGCGTGGGACGCTTCCAATGAAGATGATTATTCATTTTGATAGACTTTCTACAAAAGTGTTTGATGGAAACCTAATGGAATTTCCTAAAATTTCGGATACAGAAAATGGATTGAAAAGTATAATATTGTTTTATCAAATCCTGGAACATTTCTTACACCCAGTTTTTTCCGTGATAGACACTAAAAAAAGCATCCTTATTAACATACAATTATTTTAGGGAATTGATTTCAGTAGTTTCGTCGCACATATGGGAGTTGGCGTGCTTGTGGTTTTTCTAGTCGTTTATGCCCAACTGCGTTTCGTCTTCCGTGACGTTGCGTATTTCAAATTTAAAGAGCCTGTAGACGTTCAGGTACTGGCATTTTTATTAAAATTTATTTATATTACTTTTGATTTTAGTCATATTTTATTTATAATGTGGTTTTCTAAATATAGGAATTGAGGCACGAAATAGCAGTTTGGCAGAGAGCAGCAGCAAGTCTCTCAAGTTACAGCCAGGACGAGAATTTGGTCAGACAGACGTTGATGAAAAAAGTCAAACGTCTTTTATCTCGACTAAAACTCAAATTGATGACTGGTAGCGTACAATTCGAAACTTACAAAACAACTTTGGAAGAGCTTCAAGAGAAGGTACTTTTTGAAAAACTTCTTTACTTGATACGCTTAAGGGGTTGTCTATAAACTACGCTACCAATTAGAAAGATGGCTCCTCTTTTCCCATTATTTAAAGAATTCTTTTTTCCCCTGTTTTCAAAAAACGTAATATTTTTGCCCTTTTTATCGTTTTTTTTGCTTAAATGCGAAATGAATTAACAGAAACCAATTAGAACATTCAACTACATTTGGTTGAAAAGTTTACTATTATATTTGTGGGTCGGAATTCATCTCGTTTTGTTAAATGTTCCAGTATCAGGTTGAAAATTAGATTATTTTGTTGAAAATGAAACTATTTTGTTAAAAAGTAATCTTCTTTAGTCAATGGTTCGACTACTTGGTTGAAAGTTGAATTACTTTGTTCAAAATTTATTTTTTTGATTGAAGATTCATCTGTTTGATTAAAAATTTGACTATTCCACGTTTAGAAAATTAATCTTCTTGGTTAAAGCATCATTTTTTGGGTTAAATGTTGAACTCTTTGTTGGAAATTCTTTTTTTCTTAAGATTCATAATTTCAGTTAAAAATTTAACTATTTTTTTTAATTCTTTTTTTTTCTTCAGCTAGGAATTAATTTTTTAAACTAAAAATGTAACTTTTTGGTTAAAATTTGATATTTTCAATTCATAATTGATCTTTTCTAGTTGAACATTCGAATATTTAGTTGAAAATTTGCCTTTAAAAAAATTTTTTTTTGTCGAAAATTAATTATCATAGTTGAAAATTCTTTTTTTTGTTAAAATGCAACTGTTTGGTTTTGAATTATTCAGTTTTGGTCGAGGATTCAACTATTTTGTTGATAATCCGTCTTCTTTGGTTAAATTCAACTGTTTTTTATTTAAAATACAAATATTTTGGTGTTTAAAATATTAACTAATACCTGTATCGTTGCAAATCCATATTTTTTGGTTAAAAATGCACTACGTAGTTTAGAGTTAAACTACTTTCAGAAAACATTCTTTTTTGTTAAAGATTTTTCATTTTAGATGAAAATTTATATTTTCGAGTCGAAAGTTTAACTACTTTTGTGAAAAATTAATCTATTTGGCTTAAACATTCAAGAATTTGTTAGAAAATTGAACTATTTTGTTGCAAATAAACTTTTTTGTTGAAAATCCATCTCTCTAGTTAGAAATATAACTATTTTGTTGAAAATTTGTTTTGGGTTAAGAGTTAATTTTTCAACTAAAAATGTAACTATCCCATTTGCAGTTGAAAATTAATATTTTTAATTAAAAATTGATCTTTTATATTTGAAAATTTGTCTTTTTGGTTGATCCTTTCTTTTTTGTTAAAAATGCAACTGTTATTGGTTGTAAATTAATCTGTTTTAGTTGAGGATTGAACTATGTTGTTAAAAATTTGTCTTTTTTGGCCGATCCATCCTTTTTTGTTAAAAATGTAACTGTTTGATTGAAAATTAATCTGTTTTGTTTGAGGATTCAACTATTTTGTTGAAAAATCGTATTTTTTGGTTAAATTACACCGTTTTTTATTTAAAATTAAAATATTTTTTGCCTGAAATACGAAAAGGTTTCAAAGGATTTCACAAGATTTCAGAGATTTTAGAATATTTGAAAATTTTCACAAAGATTTCAAGAGATTTCAAAGATTTTTAAGATTTTTAAGAATTTCACACGGATTCTTTGAGAATTCATGTTTTATGGTTTAAAAATCAACTACCTGGTATAAAGTTAACTACTTAAAAAAAACTTTTTTGTTGAAAATCCACATTTGTGGTAAAAAATTAAGCTATTTTTATGAAAATATAACCATTTGGAATAAAATTCATTTTTTTGTTTATAATCATATTTCTAGGTTGTAAGTCTCACTTTTTTGTAGTTAATTCATCCTTTTGGCTTTAAAATTCAACAATTTTGTTGAAAATTGTGGTATTTTGTTGAAATTTCGTGTTTTTTGGTGGAACATTAATCTTCTTAATGAAAAATTCATTTTGTTCTTGGCAAAAATTTAAATTGTTTGTTAAAACCTCGTTTTTTTATGAAAAATTAATTTTTCATCGACAAATTACACTGTTCCATTTTTTGTAGGAAATTTATCCTTTATATGTTGAAAATTAAACTATTTGGTATAAAATTAATATATTTTGTTGAAAATTCGTCTTTTGATCAGAAAAATATACCTCTTTGGTAAAAATTTATCTTTTTGGATGAGAAGCTGAGGATTAACAGTTTGATTAAAGACTCGTGTTTTTTTCTTAAATTCAACTATTTGAAAACTCGTTTTTTTGCTGTTAAAAATTAATTTTTTAGGCTGAAAATTAGAGGATTCTATTTTTCGTTCAAGAAATATATTTCTTTGTTGCTTTTTCGTCATTTTCTATTTTTTATATAAATAAACAAAGAGAGAAAATGAGACATTTTTTAATCATTATTTTTTATCGTCAAATAAATACCTTAATTAATCCCATTCTCGACGAAAATGAGTGTCGAAGTATCCAAAGAATATAAATAATTCAAGGATATCGAATCCAATTGTTATAAACAAATTATATTAACAGGATCATTATTGATCATTAAAATTTGTTTAGGTGTTTATTGGCAGAAAGTAATCGTTTTTCTTTCTCACTACCTTTAAATTATATGAGTGATAATATTTAGTGATTAAGATTGGTCATTCGATATTATTTGTTTATTTTATAAACAAATTTCATAAAAAAATGCATAGTTTGGTCATTTATAGATAGAAAGTAATAGCTTGTCTTTCTAATCATCTTCAAATTACGTAAATGGTGATATTTAGTGACGAAAAATTGTCAATCGATATTATTTGTTTATGTCATGAACAAATTTAATAAACAAATGCATAGTTTGACCATTTATAGATAGAAACTGATCGTTTTTCTTTCTGATCGCCTTAAAATTATCTTAGTAGTGATGTTTAGTGATGAGGATTTGTTATTTGATATTATTTGTTTATTTTGTAAAAAAATGCATAGTTTAGCCATTTGTAGACAGAAAGTGATCTTTTTTCATTATTGCCTTCAAATCATATCACTGGAAATCTTGAAATGATATCATGAAATGAAGACACTTTGAAGACGATTAGAAAGAAAAACGATCACTTTATATCTATAAATGGTCAAACTATGCATTTGTTTATTAAATTTGTTTATGACGTAAACAAAATAATATCGATTGACAATTCTTCGTCACTAAATATCACAACTTATGTAACTTGAAGACGATTAGAAAGAAAAACCGATCACTTTCTGTCTATAAATGGTCAAACTATGCATTTATTTATAAAATTTGTTTATACTATGAACAAATAATATAGATTGACAATATTTCGTCACTAAAAATAACCACTTATGTAATTTGAAGACGATTAGAAAGAAAAACTATTACTTTCTGTTTATAAATGACCAAACTATGCATTTGTTTATCAAATTTGTTTATAAAATAAACAAATAATATCGAATGATCAACCTTGATCTTTAAATATTACCACTTATATAATTTAAAGGTACTAAGAAAGATAAACGAATACTTTCTGCCAATAAACGCCTAAACTATGCATTTGTTTACATAATTTGTTTATAAAATAAACAAATTATACCATACAACAAATTTACATGATGAGACATGATCCTGTTATAAAATCAAGCAATTTCAACTTACAAATATACTTTGCAAGCGAAATTTCCAATATGTTGACATTTTGTTAATATGATTTGTTTATAACATTAGATTCGACATCCTTTAAATTATTTATACTCTTTGTATACTTCGACATTTATTTTCGTCAAAAATGGGATTAATTAAGTTATTTATTTGAAGATAAAAAATAATAATTAAAAAATTTCTCATTTTCTCTCTTTGTTTATTTATATGAAAAATAGAAAATTAAAAAAATTAAAAAATCTAATCCATAGACGCTCTTGTGCAACTTTCGCTTGTCACTTCTGAAAAAGAATTGAAAATCGGTTAAGAATTGTAGGCTGTAGGTGATTTTGAATAGTAAATTCGCGATTCAGCCCACTGTGGGGCGGTTCAAAAAGCCCAACATTGGTAACGTAGTTTATGGACGACCCCTAACTGATACTCGCACTTTTATTGCTAATTTAATTCTTTCATTGGCTCATAAATAATGGATGATAAAAATAGAAAATTTTAAATTTCAGTATCCAATTCGAGACAAGGTGTTACTTGCCAAATCAGGATTTGCCCTAGCCTTCATCATCGGCATGTTTTTTATGCATAGCTTGCCAAATGTGAATTTATCCTTAGGGTGGATAGCACTTCTTGGTGTGTTGTTATTACTGGTTTTAGCTGATTCTGAAGATCTCGAGGGACTCATGGCTCGAGTCGAATGGAGCACATTGATATTTTTTGCTGCATTATTTGTACTTATGGAAGTAAGTATAAGCAAATACAAATTTTGGCCCGAATTCAACCTTTAAGGCGCTTCAAACAAGTCGGTTTGGCTTGATCCACTATACGTTTAAACGGATGAATTGTTCAACCTAATATTTTTCCCACATAATCTAAAGGCAATTATACCGTTTTGGACAGAGAGCTTTTTCCGGAAAATGTTCTTGTTTCTTTTTTGTAATTGAAAATGTTTCTTTGGTGCCTGAAACCAAGCAGCCCAGCGTACACAATAGTCAGAGTGATGCCGATTTATTATAAACTCTCGTTATAAAAATATATTGAAAATAAAAAATCAACTTTCTGGAAAAACGACACAAGCTACAATAATATTTTATTTAACAAAATTTTTCGCCTAGATTACATCTACTTTTCTTAGAACCACCTTACGCTATAATGCGTATTTTTAGTTGAAATCGTGAAAAATAACATCGGAAATAAACAAATTGCATTCATGGAAAACCGGCACAAGTTGCAATAAAATGTTTCATAACAAATTTTTTTTAATTGGATGCGTGCTTTTTTTTAAATTATACAAACAAGACAATGAACATAATGTAGAAAAGCTCGCATTTTCGACAAGAGTGAGTATGAAGCACGAGATACGTGATGAGAATATGTTCGTTAAAGCCAAAGGAGCTTTAACGAAAGAGAATTCACAATCACCAAATTACAGGTGTCGATGCTTTGACCTTTAATTTTAAAATGCCTGCGTACAAATGTGGGGGAAATACAACGACCGAGCGTGTAGCGCGAGGTAAAAACATTATGAGTGCGAGGTATTTATATTATATTATCGGGCGCGAAGCGCCAGTACCAACAGTCACGCGTCCTAGGCGCGCTCAAACTTGCCAGCGATGACCATTCCTTTTTAATCAATAGCTGCTTAGAGAATTAAAAAAAAAGGTTACATTGTTTCTGTGAGGTTTTAATTTGGAATATAAAACTACCGTAAGTTAAGAAGTTGTTCATTGTAACAGAACACATCAATTGACATTTTCGTGGGCTTTCTGATTATCGTAAAATAAGATTTTCGGTAAGACAGAAACATAAGCTTGAAAAATATTGAACGTATCCATTTTTTTCTTTTGTTAGGGAAAAGTCTTACGAAACCTTTGCGACCCCCTCCTATGTAACATGTGGACGCTCCCTATACAAAAATTGTGTACAAGAAATTGAATTGAAAATATGAATTATGTTTTTTCTTTTAATTTCAGGCCCTTTCTAGAATGGGACTTCTGGCCTGGATAGGCAAGCAGACCGAAATAGTAATTCTTTCCGTCAATGAAGAGTCCAGATTAGCAGTAGCTATACTTTTGATTCTTTGGGTGTCTGCATTTGCAAGTGCATTTATAGATAATGTTCCCTTGTGCACCATGATGGTGAGGATTGCAACGAATCTGGCTAATAATCATGAACTTAGTTTGCCTCTTCAACCCTTGGTTTGGGCTTTGGCATTTGGAGCTTGCATGGGAGGTAAGAGGCTTTGAAGTATAATTTTTCGTCTATATATTATGATTTTATATCATAAAACAATATACACTGGAATCTGGATTTCCGTAAACTGGATTTGTGTGTTCCTAGAACTGCTCTCCTCGGCAATTTTTGGATGACGGGAGCCGCGGGACCGAGAGAGAGGCGGCGCTTAGTCAAGTCTGACAAACAAGAAAGCACTCTGGTTTAAAGACCGAAAGGCCGCACTCTCAGCGCGTAGTTGCATCAGGTTACGTCATGTGTCCACTCCCAACAGAAATGATTCGGCTTAAGGCGATCTGAAGGTACCACATCATACCTGGCGCCTTAGCGACCCTTGGCTTATTGTTCTACGCTGGACTCGATCTCGAAGCTGGACGGGGCGCTGTGGCTCTCAAACGGAGGCTACTGTATTACGTTACAGGTTGCAGTGATACATTTAAATTGAATAGTTAATGAACTCTGTTCCGTACCACCATGGAGGTCGAGCTGAAGGCGCGTTTTTTTTTACGTGGTTATCCCCAGTAGGCCTAATCCACTTGTTAATGAAGCATGCATTCCTTTTTTTTTTGTTTTTTTTTTAATAAAGAAATTAATAACCATTTTACATGTTAGATTGTAAACAATATTCTTCTTTAGAGAAGTATGAAAATGTTTACAAATTTCTCTAATTAATAAACAAAAAAACCCTCATGTTTCATTGACAATTAGACTCCATACATATTTGTCAAAAAGTGCTGTTTTTAAAATCTGTTCCTAAACAAACGTTTTTTTTCGCAATTTCCCCCCCTTTCCAATCTTTTTGTATAATTATATATTTCATTTAATTATTAATTAAACTTAATTATTTATTAAATTTACTTATTTAATAAAAATAATTATTTATTTATTAAGACATTTAATTTAGTATAAATATCATAAACAAATTTCTTAAAAGTAACGTGCAGTAACGTCAAAGATATGTAACGTACGTTACTTTGCATTGCAGTTACCCAAACATTACAACACATTAACGATTCAATTTAAATCTAAATGTATCACTGAAGCGTAATATAGAAGCCGCCGGTTGAGAACCACAGCGCTCCGTCGAGCATCGAGCTCGATCGTCTGGGTGATCCAGCGCAAGACAATAGCAAAGGGTCTTTGAAACGCCAGGTATGATGTGGTACCTTCAGATCGTCTTAAGCCAATGATTCATGCGACCCTGCCTGTTTACGTTCCGAGTCCCTGGTTTTGAGTCGAAGGCCACTTCGGGCCATGCCCACAATCGTGCACAAATCCAGGTTTCAGTGTAAATTAAAAAGATATGTATCAGCACACAGAAAAAAGCTAGGCTTACTTTTGCTGCGTCTTCTTTTCTTCAGGTTTTCCTTCACTCGTTGCCGGGGCAAATGAATGTAATTTTCTTTTGTTGAAAAACTCAATTTAAGCTCTTTTTGACTAAAAAATGCTGCTTCTCAATTTTTGATCCGTATCCGATTCAAAATGATTCCAGCTTTGTTCTGTGCATAAATAATTCTAATATGGGAATGAAAATTAATTCTAAATATTTGTTATCCAGAGTGTTTTCTATTAGAAGATTTTTCAGTTAGCAATCTACTTTTCAAGAAAATAAGCCCTAGAAATGATTAAAATAAACTGTTCATAGTGAATTAATCATAGCTAATTACACTCAACTCCCGATATAAGACGTTCGGTTTAAGCTATTCCTTGAATTGATATCCTCCGCAGTTTCGTGACGAGAGAAGCCGCGGGGCCGAAAGAGAGGATGTGCTCAGTCAAGCGTGACAAACAGCTCAAGGGCCGCACTCTCAGCGCGTTGATCTCATCAGGTTGCATCGTGCGTCCAAGTCCAACAGAAATGATTCACGCGGCCCTGCCTGTTTCCTTTTGGATTACCCCGATTTAGGATCAAGGTCAAGGCAAGCCATGCCCGAAACCGGTCCTATATCGGAAGTTGAGTGTACAAGGAAGATAATATTTTCTAGTGTTGACCAAGAAACCAAACTTTAGAGAACGGCAACAAGGCCTATGACTTAAGGTCTCTGTATATTAAATTCAGAAAAAAAAATTTCAAAACGTAAACTCAAAGAAAATGAATTTGCGTAACAGAATTGCACAAAAAGCCTCAAAATAAGTAAAGTATGTTTCCAAAAATCAGTTAAAAAATATTAACTCAAAAAAGTCAACTTGCGTAAAAGAATTATACAAAAAGACTTCAAACCAGAGAAGTATGTTTCCAAAAATTAGTGTAATCGATTGTCTTTCTAAAAGTAGGTGCCCAAAAACCTCCATAAACGAAGAATTAGATTTTTCGAATCAGAACTGTGCGTGATTTTTTTTTAAATATTAAATTTTTTCGTTCATTTTTCTTTTCTTTTCAAACCTGCATAAAAAAGGCAATTCATAACCGATTTTAAAGTTTAATGGCTGGATGTATTCGTTTCAGATAGAAAAAAAGAAACTAAAAGAAGAACACCTTCAAAGTTGTCTAGCTAAATTCACTAAATTTCACTAAATTTCGATTTTCTAATTTTCAAGTTTAGCGGTCTAGCTTTTGTATAAAGTTATAAGGTAATAAATAAATATTAATTATTGAAATAAATAAAAACTTAATGGAAATAGTTTTAGTGAAGCCTTCGTTTTTCTCCAACATAAATATTTAGAAGTTTTGAAAATATTTTTAAGAGGAATTGATGTATTTCGTGAAAATGAAACTTTTTTTCTGTTCAGCATTTACCCAACTGAATATAATTAGTGCTTAAATCACTATAATGTATTTAATTAAACATATCAAATATCAGCACTGAACGAAAAATATGTGTGTAGCCTCAAAAATGTCCCATTTTTTCATTTGTTATTAAATTGGCTAATAAAAATCATAACATTTATTATTTAATTATGCCTAGTATTCAAAATGTCTTGTATTAGCCAAGTAGAAGTACTAAATCTACCAAACAACTTTTTTGTTGAAAAACACCCAAATTCTGCATTTGTTAACCAAATTTGTGTATATTATTAATAGTAATAATTTGAATAGAAATTTCTTCCATGACGGTAATATTATGAAATCAATTACTTATAAAAGAAGGAAAAATAATCTTAAAATAATGAAAATTATAAAAAATTTACTTTTTACAAATAATTCCTTCATAAACAAATTTTATTGTTGAATGGTTAATATCGAATTATTTTCAAGTATTGCTATTCTATCAAATTTCGGCAATTGCAAACATTTTTGCACCATTGAAAAAGAATCGAGAAGGCCGAATTGGAAAAATGGATATATATATATATATATATATATATATATATATTTGTTAATTTATAAAAAAATGTAGACATTTTTCAAATTGGCCTCTAAAATTCTCTCCGGAAGTTTATCAACTTAAAAAAAATGTAATCGGTGATTCTTTTTAGGATACATCGTATTATTTTTTTTATAATTACTTGCAAAAAACTTTAGGGTAAATTGGCTTTATCTTAAAAAAATTAAATCTTTCAACACATATAAATTTAATTGATTTGAAAAAATCTGGTTTATTATTATCTGGAATTGTTTTCTGCACACAAAATACCGAAAGTAAGAAATTTGTTAAAATTAAAATTGATTTTTCTCGAGAACTATTTCCATGAAATTTTTATTTAGTACAATATACCTTATAACTTTATATAAAATCAAGATGACTGAACTTAAAAATTATCCAGTTAAAAAATCCAATTAAAAAAAAATCACGTAAAGTTCTGATTCGAAAAATCTAATATTTTGTTATTGGGGATTTTTGGGCACCTGCTGTTAGTAAAAAATCGACTGCTAAATCGTTGGCATGGGCTCACAGAATTTCGGCTGGAATTTAAAAAAATCTTTTGAATGACCCATATAGAAGATTTTTCAGAAGATGTTCAGATTCAAACCAAATTCTGCAATAATTCTGCCATATCAATGCGGCTGTTGAATGGTTCCTTTCTCTTTACACAGATAGCAGCTCTGTACGATTATTGTATAAATCTCTACTTTAAAAGCATACTCTTTGAATAGAAATTAAACTCAGGAGGAATAGTGTTTGAATCAAGAATTAAAAACCAAGAATATTTATTTAAAAATTATACATTCAGTTGAGTTACTCTTGATTAACGTGGATGTTGGCTTACATTTTACTCTTTAATTTTTTGTTACAAAAGTTAATTGTAAATTTGACAGTTAATTTAATAAAACAGTAAATCTTTAAATATATGGGATGTATTATTATTTTATCAACAACAGTATTATAATTTATAAAAGAAGCACAAAAAACTTTTCTGTGATAGGCTTTAAAATATAATATTCTGGTAAAATTGTAGGAGCATACATCCCTCAAGAGCTCTGCATTAAATATGTGGAAAAAAATAGTCTTTATCCAGTTTTCCTTCTCATATAAGCTTTAAAACTGGGTATTTTTTGACAAAATCGGGAAAATTGTTCAGGACATTTTCGAACCTGTTAAGCATGACATCTGATAAAGTTAAAAAAAATGTGGACATTATTTGCAATGTTTCAGTGAGGTAAAAACATAAAAAATTTCTGTATCTGGAGGGGGGAACCCCAATTAATATTTATTCAGTTGTCATTTATCATAATTTAAAAGACGATTATTTCCGGGTTCAAAAGGAAAAATGTTTTTTACATATTCGTAATATTCATCGATAAATGGTGTCCTAAATCGATTGAAACCGCTAGCTAAAAACAGAATTTCAAAAAAATTGGTCTTGTCACTCTCATGTGTCCCTAAATAAACTCTGCAGAGATAATTTTATATTCAAACCATTATAATCTTTTAATCTCCTGATAATTGTTAAAATAATACAATTATATTCTCATTTACATTATACATTATAAAGTAATCAAATTTCATTATTTACCCGAGTATAAAAAATCCCATCGGGATCCCATTGAGATCCCAGGTAAAGTCCCGATAAAGTATTGGGTATTTAATAAATCAGTACTTAAATACGAATTTAAAAAAAAAATGAATTAAAGTTCAAATAAGGACAAAAGTACCGGTAAAGTTCCATTTTATTATTTTTCTGGAAAGTTTCACAAATGCCGATAGGATTTATGTCCCAAAAAAGTATTGCTGAAAGAGGACTCATGTACCAAAAAAGTTCAACATATGTCCTGTTTCAACAGGATTTTGTTAGAACAAAATTGCCAGAAGAGCCCACTCAATATTTTGTTTTCACAACTTTTACATGTCCTACCTAATTTTTGAGACAAAAGTACTAGAAAATTTCCATTTTATTATTATTTAAATTTTTTTTACAAGTGCTCATGGAATTTATGTTCCAAAAAGATCCTGCTGAAATAGAACTAAGGTACCAAACAAGTTTAAAATAAGTCCATTTAGAGCAGGATCTTTTCAGAAAAAAAGTGCCGGAAAAGTCTCACTCAATTTAAAATTATTTTTAGAATTACTCGTGATATTTACGTTCCAAAAAAGTTCTGCTAGAACTGGACTAAAGTATAAAAAAAGTTCAATACAGGTCCCGTTTCACAAGAACCTTTTTAGGACAAAAGCAGAAGAAAAGTCTCACTTCTTTTTTTTTAATTTGACAAAACTTAACTAATTTTTGGACAAAAGTACTAGATAAGTTTTATTTTATCACTGTTGAAAATTTGAACTGCTAAAAAGGATTTATGTTTCAAAAAAGTCCTGCTGAAATAGAACTAAAGTACCAAAAAGTTTAAAATACGTTTATTTTTAACATGACTTTTTTCGGGAAAAAAGTCCTGGAAAATTCCCACTTGATTATCCTTGAATATTTTACGAGTGCTCGTGATATTTTCGTACATAAAGTACTGCCAAAGTTAGACCAAAGTACAAAAAAAGTTCAAAATAAATCCCGTTTTCCCAGGATTTTTTTTGGACAAAAGTACCGTAAAAGTTTCATTTTAATTTTTCTAATTTTTTACAAATGGTGATGGGATTTATGTCCCATTTTGAAAAACAAAAAAATGGAACTTTTCTTGTACTTTTCTCCCAAAAATTATTTAGGTCATGTAAAAGTGCTGATAAAATACGACTAATGTGCCAAAAAAGTTCAAAATATATTCCGTTTCACCACAGCTTCTTTAGGACAAAAGCACCAGTAAAGTCTCACTTAGTTTTTTCTTTATTTTACAAAACCTAAAGTTTTGGAAAAAAGTATTAGAAATGTTCCATTTTATTTTTAGTCGTAACTTTTACAAGTGCTGCTGTGATTTATGTTCCAAGAAAGACCTCCTAAAATATAACTAAAGTACCAAAGAAGTTCAAAATACGTTCATTCTGAGCAGGACTTATTAAGGACAAAAGTTACAGTTCTTTAACATTTTTACAAGTGCTGATGGGATTTATATCCCAAAAAGTACTGTTAAAATAGGACCAAAGTACCAAAAAAGTTCAAAATATGTCCCGTTTCCCCAGGACCTTTTTAGGACAAAAGTGTAAGAAAAGTCAATCTTGATCTTTTTTTTTAATTTTGCAAAACCTAACTAATTTATGGGAAAAAAGTACTGGAAAAGTCCAATTTAATTTAATTTAACAATTGAACAAGTCCTCCTTGGATTTAGGTTCAAAAATGGCCCTGCTAAAATAGAACTAAAGTACTCAAAAAGTTCAAAACACCACAAAAGGCTCTCTTGAACTGTTTTTTTAATTTTGCAAAACTTATATATTTTGGAACAAAAGTACAATTGCTCGTGATATTCACGTCCCAAAAAATCACCGCTGAAATTGGACAAAAGTACAAAAAAGAACGAGTACAATTTTTAAAAAAACTTAAATGAGACCTTTCTCGTACTTTTCTCTTTAAAAAATCCTCATGAAACGGGACACTTTTTTGGGACGTATAAATCCCATCTTCACTTGCACTCGAAAAAAAAAATGGCACTTTTCCAGTACTTTTGTCTCTATTTGGAATTTACAATTTTTTGAAGAAAAGTTGGTACCTAAGTACTGATTCGTCTCATACCCAGTACCTTAGCGTGATTTGATCCCAGTGGGACTTCTTTTTATTCGGGTAAACAAAGTACAAACTTAAATTGGTCCGACCGACACTCATAAAAAAGATTCTTTAATTTAAAAAAATGGTTTTTTGTTCGAATTAGAATTTTTCTTATATTTAAAATGATTTTCTCCATTTTGAAGTTTTTTTTTGTTACATAAACTAGGAATCCCATTTAGGTACCTCCCATTTAAGTCGTTCCTAGAATTTCAGCCTCGGCGGTTTCGTAATGAGAGGAGCCGCGGGGTCGAAATGGAGGCGGTGCTCAGTCAAGCGTGACAAACAGAATGAGGGCCACACTCAGCGCATTATTTGCATCAGGTTGGGTCATGCGTCCAAATAAACCGAAATGATTCATGCGGCTCTGCCTGTTTACGTTTGGGACGAGCGAATGTTGTGTTCGATTTAAGTGAAGGCGATTTAGGACCATGCCCGAAATCGTACTCAAATGGGATTCCCAGTGGATGTTAAAGAAACGGTTTCTTCAATTAAAACAAATATTTTTCCAAGTGTGGATATATTTTCTGCGGTTTTTAAAAATTTCAACGATTCATGGAAAACACCACAGTTTGTGACCGTATAGAATACCATTTGTCGTTTTTTTTTGAACGAACGGTGTCGATGTTTACAGGTAATGGCACTTTGATTGGAGCAACCGCAAATGTTGTATGCGCAGGAGTGGCCGAACAGCATGGTTACAAATTGAACTTTATGCAGTTTTTCAAGTGAGTATGAATAAATAAATAATTGAAAATAAAAAAAAAAATCAAAGTTAGAAAAGTTACTGAATGGCAATATCGATAAATTTCATTTTCTACTTTCAGAGTGGGTTTTCCCGTAATGTTAACCAGTACAACAACGGTAACTATATATCTAATGTTAGCCCATGTAGTTTTTCAATGGCACGACACTGTTTGACGAATATTTTTTTATTCGTGTTTTTTTGTACAGGCTTGTAAATAAGCATAACGCTTACAAAGCGTTTTAATATATTGGAGATAAGAGTATATAAAATAAGTTATTGTTAATTATATATATTTAAATTCTGCACTTTATTATATATATACACTTTTATAGTGCAGCTTGTTATAACTTTTCAATAAAAAATATATGCCAATATAAACGTGTTTTTATTTGAAAATCTTCAAACATATATATTTTCTTTCCAGTTTTTTGAAATATTCTCAAATTTTGGATTTTCTTTCCAGTTTTTTGAAATATTCTCAAATTTTGGATTATAACATTTTTTTTCAACTTCTGAATATTTTTTCAAATGATTCGAACTTTACATACATTGCTGAAAAAATTCTGCAAACTTGAAAAAATTGCCTTAAATTCTTTAAGATTCTTTTTAAAAAAATTTGGAAACCTTTTTAAATATTCTGTCAAAATAAATGTTGTAAAAGAAAAAATCATTTTTAGATAGATCTTTTGAGATATTTTCTTAAAATTAATTTTTGAAAATAAAAAATCAATGAAAATTTTTCCTGGAGCCTTAAAATAATTTTTTATGACACATGCATGATTTCAGCCTTTTTCGACGCCTATGAAGCGGGGCTAAAGCTCTACTTTTTACTCCCTACGGACTGAAAAGTGACATCAGAGGTGAATAATGAAAATTATGCATCTATGAGCTCGAATTTTATGATTATCAGCCCACTCACCGTAAAAACTGTGAGGAAATTTTGGTTGCAGATAATAGAATTTTGCGGTTATTTATGGAAAGTTACCATATATACCTGTAAAATTACCATAAATGACCGAAATTCTTCACATATTTCCTGAAATTTCTGGAAATTTTTAAAAATGAATTATGGGCAATCCATGGTAAGTTACCATATTTACCTGTAAAATTACCATAAATGACCAAACATTTTCATAAATTTCTGGAAATGTATGGAAATTTTGTTAAATGAATTTTGGGTAAGTTACCATATTAACCTGTAAAATTACCATGAATGAACGAAAATTTTCATAAATTTCCAGAAATTTATGGAAATGTTTTAAAATGAATTTTGGGTAATCCATGGTAAGTTACCATATTTACCTATAAAATTACCATAAATTACTGAAATTTTTCATAAACTTCCGGAAATTTATGGAACTTTTAAAAATGAATTTTGGGTAATTTACCATATATACCTGTCAAATTGCCATAAATGAACGACATTTTTCATCAATTTCCGGAAATTTATGGAAATTTTCAAAAATGAATGTTGGGTAATCTATGGTAATTTACCATATTTACCTGTAAAATTACCATAAATTACCGAAATTTTAAATAAATTTCTGAAAATGTTAAAAAATGAATTCTGGGAAGTTACCATATTTACCTGTAAAATTACCATTAATGACCAAAATTTTTCATAAATTTCAGGAAATTTATGGGAATTTAAAAAAATGAATTTTGGGTAATCTATGGTAGGTTACCATATTTACCTGTAAAATTATCATAAACAAACGAAATTTTTCATAAATTTCCGGAAATTTATGGAAATTTTTAAAAATGAATTTTGGGTAAGTTATCATATTTACCTGTAAAATTACCATAAATGACCAAAATTTCTCATAAATTCCCGGAAATTTATGGAAATTTTTAAAAATGAATTTTCGGTAATTTATGGTAAGTTACAAACCACCTATAAAAGTACCATAAATTAGGTTAACATTAATTTCATGCTTCATTATACAAAATCTAATATGGACTGAAATCATGACTGTATTTCAAAAATGCCTGAAATCATCCATTTGTTATAAAAAATATCGTATGCGCTAAGGGAGAGAGGCACTTTTTCTCCCCCTAGGTGCATAATATACTATTATTATCATGAAATATTTTACATTATTTTTTAATCTTTTCAAAACTTGAAAAAACTCAAAAATATCTTTTGAAATGATTCAAAGTATTCCTACAATTTGTTAAAATACAGCAAAAGTTTAAAAAATTGTCCTAAATACTTCAAGATTTTTTTTCGACATATTTCCAAATCCTTAAAGCTTAAAATCAATCTTTCAAACAATTAAAATTAAACTGAAATTGAAATTTCTTCTTTCATCAATAATGTTTAGAAGCATTCAGAAATAAATTTTATTACTTAATAAAATTCCTTATTTGTAAATTTTGAATTACTAAACTGCTGATGCAAAAAATTCTTAATCTTTATTAATACCTAAATACATATAACATCATTTAACCCTTAAAGTTATCCCCTCTCTGTGATAACATAAAGAATGAGGGGGGTCGCTGAAGATCCCAGCAGAAATTTCATTATTGTAAGAAGGATTTTTAATATTTTTGCACGAAAATTTTTTTGGATATACTTTTTTTATATCCTTTATAAGAGAAAACTAGTTTATATATATATATATATATATATATATATATATTTAATTTTAACATATAAAAAAATTAAAAACTAAACAAAAAATTGAAAAAATGACTCACGATTGAAAAAGGCGGGGTATAAAAGACCCCAGGGATAACTTTAAGGGTTAATATGCTTGAGGGGTTGAGAATAACAAACTGAAAACAGTCTCTTATTTATTTATTAATTTCGAATCTTAAGCCCAACAGTCCAGGACCATTTACAAGGCTACATGTACAAAAACATCTGTAGTTTTATTTCAAGCGCATGTTATCTCGATCCAATATCGTTCTTACATTTCTAATACATATTCTTTAGCTTTTTGCGTGAAATTTAATAGTGATGCGTTGAATGGATCAATATCAATAGTATTTATATAAATTAGATTTACATTGTTACTTAACTGATAGAAAGGCGTTCTCAGTTCTCAATTCGATGAAGATTTGAGAAGATATGAGAAGATAGAAAAGTGTTTGCAGTATTGTCTGATATTGAGGTACAAAGAATGGTAGTATAGAAAGAAAGTATGGAAATCAATATAAAATTGAATTATCTTGAAAACGAATAGTATAGGCGCTAAAGATTTTCTAACTTCCAAAAACTGACCATATTCAGATCCAGGAGGTGAAAGTGGATTTGAGGTTAGGAGATTGATGAAAGAGAGCGCGAGCTTTTAAAAAGTTCAACAAAAGTGAATAATGTAACGCATGCCATTTACGAAAAACGAAATATTTAACTATTGTAAAAAATTTTGTTCGAATATGAGTAAGGTGACGTAATAAATTAAAAGTATAATTGTTACTATTATTTTTTATTTCAATAAATACGTTTTAAATTACAAAAATGGAAACAACGTGACTGTAGTACAATGTACAATTAAAGATTCAACATTGACTGAAACTATTAACATGATTTATTATTCAGTATTTTGAAAATATTGAAATCTATTTATTACATTATTTTCTAAAAATTTTATATTAGAATCTCAGCATCTTTTAGCTGTAATAACAAATCTACCTAACTGTGCTGTAATATAATTTTCAACACATCTTTTCCTTTCTAATTGACTTATTTAGCTCACTTCTTGAGATCTGTATATTTATAAATAAAGCTTAGGAAACAGTAAACAAACCAGCCCATCTGATCCACGCGCACGCGCATATAAGCAGTCGTACACTCTTCTATTGTACCGTACGATAATGATGCGAGAAAAATGATGAAGTTTAGCCTTTTTTAATATTCATAAAAAAATTACAGATTTTAATCATAAAAAGTCACCTACTTATGAAAGAAAACAACGCTGAGCAAGTAACGGAATGGTTTTTATAATTTTTTTTTCACTCCAAAACTGGTTTTTAACGCCCATACGTGAATGACGTTTTTGTTGTCAAAATTCACTTTTCAGTTTTAATATCAGATTCACAAAGAAAGAATTCATATTTTAAGCTCAATTTTATAGAATCTTATATTAAACGATACGCTTAATATTTCTGTATTTATTACTCAACTGTAACTACAACATTTTTCTAGAAAAAAAGACGTACGGTAATGACGTCTGAAATGACGAAAATCGAGGGACATACTTTAAGGTTTTTACAATATTTATGTTCATCTAAAATTTACAAACTTGATACGTTAAGCGTTTTTCAGGTTACTGTCTAAAAAAAAGGAGAAAATCAGTTTATCCTTGTGCAAAGTGAGATTGGGACGCCGTACGGTAATGACGTTTGGGGTGTTCTTAGATTAAATTGAAGTAAATAGGAACAGAAATGAAAACAAAAAAGAACTGACCATTTTGTAGAGGATGATAATAAATAGTTATTATAAAAATAAAAATCAGTACGAGTTTCTAAGTTAATGTTATATTGCTGGGACTTCCAGTTTGCCTTCAATTTGACAATTACCCTTATAGGCTATAAATTTTGTTATGTTATATGAAATGATCAGTAAACGGTGAAACGTGTATTGGTTATAATAAAGTTTATTTTACACACACATCCAGATAAATCAACGTTTTTATATAAAACAGAAAAACAAACAGTTTAAAAATTAGGAAACAAGGTTAAGACACTATTTGGTATGCTATTTTTGAAATGTACAAATTGTAATATAGTCTCGAGCAAATCGGAGAGAGAGAGTTCCGCGTTTGGTGACTGTCGAAATTGTAATGCTTTTAGTACAAAAGTGGTAAGTGTCGATGAACACTTGAAGTCTCCAGAAATCTGTGTACAAAAATAGTAGGGATGAAACTGCTGAGCATCTATTGGTTGCTTACAAAGATGGTGGGAATCGAAGTCTACACCCACGTCGGCATGATCGAGGCGGCATGCCCTGAATACCTGACCCAAACCGAACGAAACCCAGGAAGAGCAAAACCCAAAATTGTAAAGTAGAGAAAATAAATCTGCAAGCTGAAATTGGCGACGAAAGCAATTTTAAGAAAGAATGAGTTTTTCCTGGAGATACCTATTAAGAGCTTAGGATCTGGACCTAGAAATGCTGAGAGAAAATTACCCTAAACAACTTTAAGGATTTGATATTCAGTATTTAGAAATTTTGCGACGTAACCAATTTTTTAAATCTTTTTCGACACTTTTCTATAATTGCCTTGTGCTTTATATATATTGGAGACCAAGCTTTT
>CAKNYM010052997.1:140053-168278 GCA_932195095.1 Andricus curvator
AAAAGCTTGGTCTCCAATATATATAAAGCACAAGGCAATTATAGAAAAGTGTCGAAAAAGATTTAAAAAATTGGTTACGTCGCAAAATTTCTAAATACTGAATATCAAATCCTCGGTCATCAAATTTGGTCAAATGCATATTTTTTTTAGCAAATTAAATAAAAAAATGCATTATTCGGGCAAGAGTGTATCACAGACAAAAGCGGAAGAAAAAGGTCATTCTCCTCGATCCTGAAGCTGCAGACTTATTAAAAGAATGTAAGTAATGAGAAACATAAACTGAAAGGACTGAGATTGAAGAAAAAAAACTTTTTCGTCGACAAATACCCAAATAATGCATAAGTTTATTATATTTGTTCAACACATCATAGAATTTATCAACTAAGTATGAGTGTTAATGAAATTATCATTGAGTTCCCAATAAAAAAGGTTGACTTCAAAGAAGAAACAATTTTTCCATCGACAGATGCCCGAATAATGCCTTTGTTTATTAAATTTGTTTTTTAAAAAATATAAAATTTATCAATCAATTATGAATTTTGCTGAAATTATCATGAAGTTCCCAATTAAAAAGACTGACATAGAAAAAAACTAATTTTTCTGTCGAAAAATGCCTGATTAATGCATTTGTTTATTAAATTTGTTTTAAAAAGTCATAAAATTTATCAACAAATTATGAATGTTGCTGAAAATGTCATGAAGTTCCCAACTGAAAGGACTGGCATTGAAAAAAAACGAATTTTTCTGCCGACAAATGCCCGAATAATGCATTTGTTTATTAAATTTGTTTAAAAAATCGTAAAATTAATTAATAAATGATGTATTTTGCTAAAATTATCATAAAGTTCCTAATTTTTAAAAAATTTCATAGAAAAAATCGAATTTATCTTTCGAAAAATGCCTGATTAATGCATTTGTTTATTAAATTTGTTTATAATATTAACAATAATAATTCAAGAAGAAATTTTTTTATCTTTATATTGTTTTTATCCAAAGTCCTTTCAATATAACTTTAAAAAATGTAAAATTATGGCAAGTCGTAGAAAACATACTTTCAACAAATTATTTGTTTATAACAATTTTTTGTTCATTATATAATATTGGAACAGCCTTAACTAATGTTACTCTATGAAACTTAGGCGATTTCAATAATTTTCCAGTTATTAACGAGCACCGGGAACGTCAAATAAAAAAAATTGTCATTTTTTTGGTCGTATTTGTTTATTTATAAAATAACTGAAACCATAATTTAAAAATCAGGCTGGAAAACTTTTTTATAAATCTTATTTGCTTTTTTTATATATTTGTTGTTCAAATCGGTCAATATTTCTGGGCTGTACGTTATTTTGAACCAAAAAAGTCATTTTTTCCCCACTGTGCGGTGGTTGTGGAGCAAACGAAAATAATTTTCAAAACTTGCACTGTGAGTACCAGTAACAAAAAATTAACAGTACCGAAATTAAGATATCTGAGAAAATTCAAAATGATTTAGTTTTTTATTAAAAATATAAATTTAAAAGCATAATTTTAAGTTCTGAAGAATTCTAAATATCATTTCCGGAAAAATTGGAACTGATTTTTTATTTTGAAAAATTAATTTCATTACAATATTTTTCAAAAGATTTTAGAACCTTTTAACAGATTTCTAAAACTGTCAAAAAATAATCTGGAAGAGTTTATAACCATTTTTTTTATTTTTCACAATTAAAAAAAAAAAATAATAATTTTTAATTCGAATCATTTTGAAAGATATTTAAAAAGCTTAGAAGTTTTGAAAGGATTCAAAAATAATTTTTAAAATTTCAACAAATGTTAAAAAAAATGTAGATTTCAAAGATTTTAAAATAAAATGTTGAATCTTTTCAAGAATTTTGAAAGGTTTCAAAATAATAACAAAAATTTCTGGGAAAATTTTCAGTGAAATTTTATTTTCAATTTTGGTATCAAAATATTTCAGAAAAATTATAAAAATGACGAACAAAATCGCAATTTTTTTCATTTCAAAAGATTTGAAAAAATATTAAAGCTACATATTATGTAATGTGCTAATCCATCTTAAAATTGTAAACACTCGGTAAAAAATACCGGATTCATATGAAAGCAATCGCAAAAACGCAGTAATAAATCAAGTGTTATACGAGTTAGCCGAATAAAAAATTTCGATGAAGTAAACCAATAGTGAAATTTCTCTACTTGTTTCGAAACGAACGCAGATAAAACGTGACTATACAGTATATAATAAACATTTTTTAGCAAATACATATAGGAATCGCGATCTTTAAGAAATTACGAAATATAAATTTACCCTGCATGTTGAGTGTCAGATCAAATTATTTGATTATTGGTCAACAAACTGAGAATGCGGGAAAAAACGAAAAATTGGAAAAAATTACTTTTTTGGTTCAAAATGACGTACAGCCGACAAATTTTGATCAATTTGGACGTAAAAAATTTGAAAGAAGCTAATGAAGTTTCTCAGAGAGTTGTAAACGCCACTTTTTTAAAACTATTTTTCATTTTTTTTTTAAATAAGCAAATATGACGAAAAAAATTCTGATTTTTTCTATTTGACGTTCCCAGTGCTCGTGAAGAGTAGGAAAATTGGTGCAATCGCCTTCGTTTCAAAGAGCATCATTAGTTGAATATGTTTTGTCATGATATAATTAACAAAACAAAATTTCATAAACAAAATTATTTGTTGAAGGTGTGTTTTCTCTAATTCTCAATAACTTAAGGTCTTTTGAGTTATATTGCAATAAATTGGGATGGAAACAATATTATAATGGTGAAAATTTCTCCTAAGATTATCCTTGTTAATATTACAAAAAAACTAAATAAACAAATGCAGGATTCAAGCATTTTTCGACGAAAAAATTCTTTTGTTTCCATGTCAGTCCTTTTAACTGAGAACTTTATGAAATTTTCATCGACATTCATAATAAGTTGATGAATTGAATGATTTTTGTAAACCAATTTAGTAAACAAATGTATTATTTGTGCATTTTTCAACGAAAAAATTAGTTTTCTTCAATGCCTATCCTTTTAGTTGAGAATTAAATGATAATTTCAGCAGCATTCAAAATTAGTTGATACTTTGTATGATTTTTTAAATAAATTTGATTATAAAATGCACTATTTGGGCATTTCATGACATAAAAATAACTTTTTTTCAATAATTAGTTGATAAATTGATAATTTGGATACCGCTCATAATTCACCAATCAATTGTAAGAGACTAAAACCAAAAGAACTGATATTGCAAAAACGTATTGATGTATCGAGAAATACCCAAATAATGCATTTGTTCATAACATTTGTTTAAAAAAGTCGTATGATTGTCGACAAATGCCTGAATAATACATTTGTTTAATCAATTTCTTTATAATATTAACAAGAATCATCTTAGCAGAAATTTTCTCCATAATAATATTATTTCCAGCCAAATTCCTTGCAAAATAACTTTTAAAAAAACGTAAAATTATTGAAAATTATTGAAAACACACTTTCAACAAATAGTTGTTTATCAATCTTTTTTGTTTAATATATCATGACAAAACATCTTCAACTAATGTTACTCTATGAAATAAAGATGATTGCAACAATTTTCCTATTATCATGTAATGTCCCAGATTTTGCTCTTTGAGCTATTAATAGTGTTTGGGGTACTAAATAAATGTTCCAAGTTATAGTTCGAAATTATTTGAACTTTTTCAGATATTTACAGTAACGATTTCGAGCTATTTTTTTCTTTTTATACCATAACTCAGTTGCCAATAATATAATAATAGAGGAAAATATTTAAGACAGTTTTTATTTGTAATTCATTGAAACTTTAAGAAAAAAAATGCATATTTCATTTGTTTATTTAAAAAACAAAATTTACTGGTCATTTTAAAACCTGTTCTTCGAGAGATGTTGTTTGAAAAAAATCATAAATACGCTTTGATATGTTTTGTAGTTCATCACAAATTTTGACGTTGCCATTATTTTTCCTTTTCGAGAAAAATGTGTTTGAAGTTTTCGATCCGCGGCCGCACAATGAGTTTTATCAAAAGCAGAAAATAATGGCAACGCCAAAATTTGTGATGCACTTTAGGACATATCGAAGCGTATTTGCGATTTTGTTGATAAAATATATGGCGAAAAACAGGTTTGAAAATGAGAATTAATCTTTGTTTTTCAAATAAACAAATGAGAAAATAACCAGTTTTTTTCATTTTTCTCCCTCAAATGTCAAGAAATTACGAATCAAAACTGTCTCAAAAAACATTACTTTTCTTCTCTTCATCATAACTCAGTTGCTAATAACAGTAGAGAAAAATGTTTCTTATTTTCTTATTTGTTTATTAAAAATAAAATTTGTTTGCGACTGAATCCATTTCAAATCAGGCAGTTTCTACACTCGAAGTCGCAGAATCTCTCGGGGACAAGATGTGTGGTTTTTTAGAAAAAATTAGGTGATACGTATTTTTGCGATTTGTGAAAATAAAAATCTCCTTATACTACTTCGTGCTAGAAACATATGGACAATTTCTGTGCGAGGGGCAACCCCACCTTGTTTAATTAAAAAAAATTATCATAAAAATATCATAAATGGTAAGAGAACTTTTTGTAGAACTTTTTCAATTGTGCAAACAATTTTTTAAACATTTTTTCGTATCTGTTGTTGTTTTCAAGAAAAATGCGAAAATTTGATGTTATGAAAATAATTCTCCTGGCCACAAAAATTATGTATTCCGCATAAAACTCACAAGGTATTTTCCTTACGATAGTACAAATTTGAAAAAAAATTTGGAAAAAATATAAGTGTGTGTTTTTTGAGAAAATCGACTTTTAATTTTTTCAGAAAAACCGCCACCATTCAGTTGATTTTAAACATTTGCCACATTTTCTCGCGGATTCCGAAAGAGGGCGATAATTTAGATTTTTTTGAAAAAACAAAGCAAAAATTCAAATACGCATTACTTCGTAAAAAAATTTTTTTTTCACAAATCGCAAAAATACGTATCACCTAATTTCTTCTACAAAACAACAAATTTTGTGCCTGAGAGATTCTGCGACTTCGAGTTTAGAACTTGCCTGATTTGAAATGGGTTCGGTCTTACAATTTTCAAACTTGTTTTTCGCGATATATTTTATCAAAAAAAAACTCACTTATTCTTCTACTTCCTCTCCCCCATAGAGCACGGGTCAAAGTTAGCCACAGTACGGTGTATAATTGTCTAGGGTACTGGGTAAAGCCGGCTAGGACACAAGGTCATGTCGGCTAAGGTTCGGGGTAAAGTCGGCCAGGGTACGGGGTAAAGTCGGTTAGGGGACGGGGTGAAGTTATCTAGGGCATGGGGTAAAATTATCCAGGGTACGGGATAAAGTCACCTAGGGTTCGGGGGAAAGTCTAGTAGCGTACGAGGTAAATTCGATTAGGGTACGGGGTAATGTCAGCTACAGTGCGGGGTTAAGTCGGTTAGGGTACGGGGTCAAGACTTTTAGGGGACAGGGTACAGTTGGGTAGGGTAAGGTGTAAAGTTGGCTAGGGTACGGGGTAAAGGTATCTAGGGTACAGGAAAAGTCTGGTACGGTACGAAGTAAATTCGGTTAGGGTACGGGGTAATGCCAGCTACGGTGCCGGGTAAAGACGGTTAGAGTACTGGGTAAAAACTTTTAGAGTACAAGGTGAAGTCGGTTAGGGTACGGTGTATAGTTGTCTAGGGTAGAGGTAAAGATGGGTACGGTGAGGGGTGGAGTCGGCTAGAGTACTGGGTAAATTCGGCTAGGGTCAGGGAAATTCAAGTCAGGCTACGGGGTAAAGTCAGCTAGAGTACGGGGTGAAGTCGGCTATGGTATAGGATTGAGTCGGATAGCGTACGGGATAAGAACGACTAGAATACGGGGTAAACTAGCCTAGGACACGGAGTGAAGTCGGCTAAGGTACGGGGTAAAGTCGGGTAGCATTCAGGTTAAAATCGAGTAAGGTGCTGGAGGAAATTGGTTAGGGTAGAGATAAAGTCAGCTGGGGTTCGGGGTAAAGTCACTCAGGGTACGGAGAAAATTCGGCTAGTATACGGGGTAAAGTCATCTAGGGTATGGGCCAATTCAACTCGGGATTGGTGTATAGTCGATTAGAGTACGGTGTAAAGTCATCGAGGGTACCAAGTGAAGTCAGCTAGGGTACATGGTAAAGTTGGGTATTGTACGGGATGAAATCAGGTAGGGTACAGGTAAAGTTGACAAGGGTACGGGTTAAAGTTGGCTAGGGTAGAGATATAGTCGGCTAGGGTGCAATACATACTCGGTTAGGGTACGGAGTGAAATCGGGTAGGGTACGGGGTAAAGTCGTCCAGGGTACGGGGTAAATTCGGATAGGGTACGGGGAAGAGTCGGCTAGGGTATGGGGTAAGTTCGGCTAGAGTAAGTGGTAAAGTCGGGTAGTGAATGAGGTGAAGTCGGCTAGGGTACGGGTTGTAATCGGTTTTGGGGCGGGGTAAAGTCGTCTAGGCGACGGGGTGAAGTCAGCTAGGGTACAGGGTAATGTCGACTAGGGTTCAAAGTAAATTCGTTCAGGGTACGGGGTAAAGTCGTCTCGCGTGCGGAATAAAATCAGCTAGAGTACGGGGTATTGCCAGTTAGGGTTTGGGGTAAAGTCGGTTAGGGTACAGGGTGAAGTCAGCTGGGGTGCGGGGTATTTTCGTCTACGGGCACGGGGTAATGTCGGCTAGGGTACGGGTAAAGTCGAGTGGGAGAAAAAATACGATGGATCAAAGCACGGTCGAACACCCGACCGATGCCATAAGGGTTTCTGCCCCGGGCTACAAAACCCCGAAAAATTAACAAAAAACTAAATAAAAATTGGACTCGGAAAACCCTCTGGGAAATTTTATCAGCTTCTGTTTTTAAATTTTTGATGTTCATATCTGTACAAATTTGTCGGCTGTACGTTATTTTGAACCAAAAAAGTCATTTATTTCCCACTGTCAAACGGTAGCAAACTCTTAGACGTAAACCATAAATAATGTTCACTGAATCTGAACATATAAGGATATTAGGAAGTATATAGAATAATAAATTATTTATAAAGTACAAACTTGTTCAGATAACAGCTTTACAGCGGCTTTAGCAATCCTTTATTTGATTTTAGTTCCGCTAATTTATTTTGGGTCAAACTGATTAACTACACCATCGAGAATTTCACTAAAATACGCTTGATGAAAGTCGGCGCCTTGGCCGCAATGTCGATACGCGCGTATCCCGTGAAACCAGAATTTTGCACAATATTATATTATGTATATTACGATTGCAGAATGATCTAGTAGTCACTAAATTATCATATTTCGTTTACAGAATTTGGCACCTATCACGATTCCTAAAATTTTATGTTATTTTTAATCTAATAATAAAAAACGTTTCTGCAGGAAAGAAGCCTCGCAATTTTGTTCTAATTTCGTAAAATAGGTTTATAGCCTCACAAAATGGTGCGAAAAATCACTGAAATTTCACAACAGATCCAGTCGTAAATTTTGCGTTTTAAGATATGTCAATTTACATACTGTGCAAAACTATGAAATCAATGATACACCATAAATGTTGTGAATGACAAAACTTGAAACCGAAGCTTTGGTAACAAATATTTCTCTTACTCAAGTTTATTCGAAAAATTTTGGAATTTTGAAAAAAAATGTGTTCAGTGGGTACATTAAACATTAAGGGCCACGTTAATTTCCACTTATTTTTAACTAATTTTCAATTTAAATTTTTTTATTTTTGTTAACAATTTATTTCCTGTAGAAATCGCAAAATTGGCATATATTATAGATGCTATAAGTCTTATGATAAATGTGAACAATTTTATTATTTATTTCAATAATTCTAAAACTTTTTTTATTGTTTAAATAATTGAGAAAGATGATTTTCATTTTTCAACTAAGAAAGATGACTTTTCTAACATAAAAGATAAATTTTGAATCCAAAAGGATGAATTTTCAACAAAATACATAAATTTTCAAACAAATAGTTGAATTTTCAACTAAAAAAGATAAGTTATCAACCAAAAAATAGTATAGTGGAAATTTTAGTTTAAAAAATTGATTTTCAGCGAAAAAACGAAGCATCAATTAGTTTATTCCAACGAAAAAAGACGAATTTTTAACAAAATAATTGAATCGTCAACCAAATAGATGAATTTTCAACCAAATTGTTAAGTTTTCAAGCTAAAAAGTTGAATTTTTCAAGAAACAGTTGACTTATAAAGCAGAAAAAGCCAAATTTTATAAAAATAGTTGGATCCTCAACCAACATGATGAATTAGCAACAAACAGAATTAATTTTCTACCCGAATAGGCAAAATTTTAACAAAATAGATCTATTTTCTACCAAATAGTTGAATTTTCAACTTATAATGGATAATTTTGCAATAAAAAATATGCTAGTCAACTTTTCAGATAAAAAAATTAATTTCCCACAAAAGAAAACAAATTTCCAACCAAATAGTTAAATTTTTCAAGGAATAGTTTAATTCTTAACCGAATAGTTTAATTTTCTATCAAAGTAGATAAATTTTCAACCAAAAATCTGAATTTTCAACAACAAACTTAATTTTTCATCAAATAATTTAATTTTCTAATAATTTTTAACCAAGAAGATAAATTTCCAACCAACACAGATTAATTTTCTTACAAAAATCTGAATTCTTAACAACAAAGTTAATTTGTAACCAAATAATTGTATTTTCAACTTCAAACCAATTAGTTGATTTAAAAAAATTGAATTCGCAACGAAACATGTAATAGGTAATATTTTAACTCAAAAATATTTTCATTTAAAACCAAAAGCAGTTGAATTCATCCAAAAAAGACGAATTTTCAAAAAAATAGTTGAATCTTCAAATAAAACAGATTAATTTTCACCCAAGAAGTTGAATTTTTAACCAAAAAGAATTAGTCTTTAACGAAAAAGATTAATTTTCTACCAAAAAAGACGAATTTTCCACAAAATATATGAACTGTTAACCAGAGATGATCAATCTTCAATTTGAAATATCAATTTCAAACCAAAAACAGAACGGTTACATTTTCAGTCAACAAACTTAATTCTCGTCAAAAAAAATAAAATAATTTTCAGCAGATTAGTTAAATTTTCAACCAAAAAGTTGGTTTTATGTAACAAGATTAATTTGTTACAAAAAAGACGAATTATCAACAAAATACATAAATTTCCAATCAATTACTTGAGTTTTTAACAACAACAAAAAGAATTTTCAACCAGAAAGTTGAATTTTTAATTAAAAAAGAATACATTTTCAACCAAAAATTGAATAGCTAAATTTTCAGTTAAGAAAATTGATGAAAAATAGTTGCATTTTTAACAATGTAGTTAGATTTTTGACCAAATAGTCGAATTTTCAATCAAACCAGATATGTAAATTCCGAACTCAAAATATTATCATAGACATTTCAACCAAAAAAATTAGCTCTTAACCAAGAATAGTTAAATTTTCTTATTGGGTTCTATTAATTCAGTTCACATTTAAGCGAAAAAACGAGAAAACGGGAAAGTTTCTTTAAAGACAGGGGAAAGAAATAAAAATTCTTGAAAGAGGTGAAAAAATGGAAATACGGGGAAATAGTGTGAAGTCTGAAATATGAAAGTAATGTTCAAACTATTAGGTTATTTATTATTCACGCGTATTGTTGCAGAACCATTTTGCGCAAAAATCGAAAATTTTTTTAAAATTGATTATCTGGAAACTTTCTGAACAATGTTCTCAAATGTTCACCGAAATGTCAGAAATTGTCACAAGATGGAAACATAATAGCGAAAAATCATAAGTATCATAATTAAGAGTACACACGTATACGAGAAAACTCAAGATTAATTACAGGTCAACTGAAAGAAAAAAGTGACAAAGTTACGCGGATGACGACTGTTTTGAATTTTTATTCACCTGAGAGATACATACTGCGAATTTAAATCATAAATTCAAATGATATTCAGTCAAGTTGAGAAAAAAAAACATTTATTTTTTATTTTATATTAGTTCCTTTATATTCATAACTTCACATCGTCTCAGTGATCAGCTTCGGAAAATTGTGAATTTGTAATTGAGATTGAAAAAGGATTGAAAAAAGTCAATATCCTTGAAGACTAAGATTTTCCAAGAATTTAAATTATATTTCACACATAATAAAATCTGATTTAAACTATCGTTAAAAATCTAAAAATAAAATTTTAATTCTAAACATTTGTTTCTGAAAGAGAAACTTTAAATTGTAAATGATTCCTCAACAATGAAGGCAACAATATTCATTTCTTTACGTTTGGAACATATGTTTTAAAATTGATAAAGATTAAGAATTTTCTGCACCATCAATTCAGTTAATCAAAATTTCCAAATAAGTAATTCTATTAGATGATTTTGCCATTTGGAATTTTGGAATTTTGACTTTAGATTCGTAATCATCAAACCTAAAAACCCCCTGAGGGCCCATTTTGAAGACACGGGATTAATTTTTTTAATTTTGGCGGTCATATTGGATCCTGAATTTTGAATTTTGGAATTTTGACTTCAGATTCGTAATCAGCTAGCAAAAAACCCCAAAGACTCATTTTGGAATCACGGGACTTATTTTTACATTGCTTTTCTGTAATATTGGATCCACCGTTTTCAATTTTGGAAAATTCCAAAATTCGACCTTAAATTCGTAACCAGCAACCCAAAAAACCCCTTGGAAATTATTTTCAGCTAATTAACTATTGTTGAATATTCACAATTACATTAAGTGTGTTGAAAGGGAGTATTTTTTTACTTTGTTTATCTATAAAATCCATTCCGTTAAAAAAAAACAATATATTTTCAAGGTTTCTTGATGTCAAATAAAGTTCTATAATACTTTTAACTTGCTTTTCGTTCTTGTAAATTATTAAAAACTATTTGCAAAATATTTAAAAACGAGGTCAAAAAGGTGCTATACATTTGTAGCACTATGCCGCGAAGGGTTAAATGAAATGTAGATTTTTGAAATAAAACTTAGAAGCTTTTAAAGGATTTTTAAGGTTTCAAGATAATGAAGTTTTTTCCTGAATTAATTGAAATGATTTCCTGAAATTTTGGAAAAGAATTTGGCAAAATGACGAAATTTTAGAAAAATTTTGTATAAGCTCAAGAGATATGTAGAAGTGTTGAAAGGATATGAAATGAGTTTTATTTAAAACAAGATATAGAATTTTTAAGGTTCCGAACAAAAAATTCAGAAGCTTTTTAAGAATATTAAAAGATTTCAAGAGAGTGGAAAATTTTTAATTACTTTTCATTTTACTATATTTATTTTGAGAGAATAATTAAAGAGATTTCAAAACATTCCACAATATTTCCAAAATTTTCAAAAAAGAGTTTGGAAGATTTGAAAGTAATTTATTCAATTTTGCAGAATTTTTTCCAGAAATATAATGCAAAAATATGAAACAAAATCAAAAAACTTAAAACAAAATGTACATTTTTGAAGATTTACAAACTAAATTTGAAGTTTTTTAAAGATTTTGAAAGGTCGTTAAAAGTTTCAAGGCAATAACAATTTTTTCTCAAGATTCCTGAGAATATTTAGATTGAAAATTGATTTTAAAAGTATATTTAAAAATATTATGAAACATTATCAAAGATTTACAAAATTGCCAAAAATAAATCCAGAAGATTTTTAAACAAATTTTGGAATAATTCAAGTCAGTTTAAAATATATTCAGGAATTTTTGGAATCTTGAAGAGATTAAACATATTCTGAAACTTTGAAAGATTTCCGAACATTTATAAAATATTCTTAAATTGTTTCCAATCATCAAAACATCTTAAATGAGGAGTTTACTTTCAAAAGGGCGTATATCCACTTTCGAAATTTTTTTGTTTTTTGCGTTTATCGTATCATCAGGATGAGCTGTATCAACCTGTGTATGAGTTTCCTCCAAAAAATCTTTCTATCCCATATTAAAATTGAGTTAAACATTTGCTTTGCGACCAAAAGTGCATGCATCCAGTCTCTGGATAATGAGATAATGAGATAATGAGAATCCAAACTTCTGGTAATTTGGTACGTGGTCTAGGACCAAAATAATATAATAACCCAGAAAACCCAATTCTTTTTATGAATGCTGTAAAACGATTTCTCGATTTCCCAACAAAAACCAAAAGTGGATATATGCTCTCTTGAAAGTAAACTCCTCAAATATCTTTAAAACTACTCAAATTTTTCCGAAAATTTGATAAAACCCTGTAAACTAACAAAAATTGTTAGAAATTTTCTAGATACTTTTTCGACATATGTGAAATACTCAAACATCTTTTTGTATTTTTTCGAGAAACTTAGGAAAATTATATTTATATAACCTTAAAAGAAATTAACAAAGAAAATTACAAAATAAATAGTCATTTGAAATTATTATTTTGTATTAAAAGTGATTTTTTCCTTCAAATTATAACTTGCCGAAATTCTTTTATTCTAGACTGAAAAATCTCTTTTGGTTGCAAATTCAACAGCTTCATTGAACATTCGTATTTTTAGTTTGAAAATTTATCTATTACGGTAGAAATTTTATCTTATTTCATTGAAATTTCAAACGTTTCGTTTAAAGTAAATAAAATTTTTTGGCTGATGATTCAAATTCTCCTTATTTGATAAATTTAAAACTTTTTGATTAAATTTTGAGTTTCATTATCAACTATTATATTTTTCCTTGAGAATTCGTATTTTTTGGTTGAAAATTCAATTACTTTTTTACAAGTTAAACTACTTCGTTCAAATTCACCTTTTTGTTTAAAGATTCATAATTTTATTCAAATTCATGTCTATGGTTGAAAATGTTACCATTTTGTTGAAAAATTATCTTTTTCAGTAGAAAATTAATCTTCTTGATAGAAAATTTATGTATTTGGTTCAAAATTCAATTACTTGGTTGAAATTAACTTTTTTGTGGAAAATTCATATTTTCGGGTTGAAAAATTAAATTTTTGTAGAAAAATCGTCTCTTTTGGGAAATATTTAATATTTTTTGGGTAAAAATACCACTGCTTGAAAAATAATTTTTTTGGTTGAGGATTCAACTATTTTGTTGAAAATTTGCTTTTTTGGATGAATTCAACTGTTTTTTTATTCAAAATGAAAACATTTATGTATATTGAAATATCAACCATTAAATTTTCCGTTGAAAATCCATAATTTGTGTTTGAAAAATTCAACCATTTGATTGAACATTAACTTTTATTTGGAAATTTTTATTTGCCATATCTGAAATTTTCAAAATGCTTTTTACATTTTCTCAAAAATATTATGAAAATTGTATTTATATAATCTTAAAAACAAATAAACAAATGAACCTAAAAAATAAATAGTTATTCGAAATTATTATTTTGTATTAATTCAGTATTATTTAAGATACGTCAACAGGAAATGAACGTGTCGCAGGGCAGAACACCATTACAGCAACAGAAAGGGAAACAGGGAAACAGGAAAGTATTGAACGAGCGAATTGCGAAAGGGGAAAAAGAAATTCGAATAGCTTATCGCATTGGGTGCCCGAAGATAGTGAAGAACATTCCTCATCGCACAGTAAAAAACATCGAATAAATAATAATACAAACACAGGTAACAGGTGTATTATTAGCATATATTATCAAAACGTGAATAGATTCAATGGTAAGATGCAGGATCTGTTATTGTCTCCTTATGTTTATAACTATGACATAATCGCATTAACTGAAACTTGGTCAAAACAAAATGTGTATAATGCTGAATTTTTCAATCCTAATCTCTTTATTGTGTATCGCTCCGATCAAGTTGAGAAGAAACGAGACGGAGTTTTATTAGCAGTCAAAAAATGTTATATACATATCTGGCAAAATAGATATTATAGATCATATAAAAGCCTCAGTTCCAGAAGTAGATATTGAGTGTATTAAAGCAAATGTTAATGGAATAGTCACATTCGTATTGTTAATATATATTCCACCTTGTATGACGGATATAAAGTATGAGCTTCTTTTTGAAATGATGATGGATCAACGTCAATTATTGGGACACAGAATCATTATAATAGGAGATTTTAATGTGCCGAAATTTTTGTCTCATTTCTCAAATAAAGAGATTGATAACACATCTAAATTATTCATACCGCTTATGGATCATTAGAAACTAAAGCAAAATAATAATATCTTAAACAGTAACCTCAGATGTCTAGAAATTGTATTAGCAAACGTTCACGTAAACATATCTAGATCCATTCCACCGATTTTAAAAGAACATCTAAATTATTCATACCGCTTATGGATCATTAGAAACTAAAGCAAAATAATAATATCTTAAACAGTAACCTCAGATGTCTAGAAATTGTATTAGCAAACGCTCACGTAAACATATCTAGATCCATTCCACCGATTTTAAAAGACGATAGACATCACCCAGCTTTGTCCTTAATAGTAACCTTAAAATAAATTGGTTCTACAATATGTAACTTTATTACAAACTTCCCGTTACACAATTATAACTTTAAAAAATGTGATTACTCTAAGCTATATATTGCAATATTAAATTTGGATTGGTCTCCACACTGTTCAAAATGTTTGGAATTCTCCAACACTTCTACAATACAAGCGTAAGGCAAAATTGCAAACACGGTATTGGAATGCCGAAATTGCAATACATGTATTGTAAGCGTCGTAAATCGTGAAATCACCGTCGAGAATTCCAATACATGTATTGTAGCGTTTATAAGTTGAAAATTGTGCGCATGCGCCTCATCCGACCCATGTATAGCTGCATGATCCGTTGCATTTGAAAACTACAACATTATTTATTGTAGCGTTACCCTACATTTCCGAAATAAACTTCCAATACATTTAGTGGAAGTTTTATGCGGAAATTTTTAACAGTACAGTGTACAAATGTAATGATCCACATACTGCATGTGACTGTCTCTATGATTCTACATTCTACGCAAACATCAAATTATTATAACAAATATTGATCAACAAATAAAACCTGCACTCAAAAATTATATGTTTAAAATTGAAAATGATCTGATAGCTAACCCTTCAGGTTTATGGGCCTATGTCAATAATATAAAAAAAAAAATCATCGAGAATACCGGACACAATATCCTATCTAGATTCTCAGTTTGAAGATCAACAGCAGATTTTGTCAATATCTTTTCAAACTATTTTGAAAGTGTC
This sequence comes from Andricus curvator, assembly GCA_932195095.1. Lineage (NCBI taxonomy): Eukaryota > Metazoa > Arthropoda > Insecta > Hymenoptera > Cynipidae > Andricus > Andricus curvator. The sequence goes on from CAKNYM010052997.1 coordinate 155,259, forward strand.
TTTAGACCACCTCGCGGTTTAGATAACCAAGACTTATTCGTGTTTATTATCAAAATTAGCTCTGCTACGTAATCAAAGAAATTTTCTAATTAGATGCCGAAGAAGTGGTCTCATTCCACCACATTTGGAAAATTTCAATCATTTTGATAAACTTAGACTTTTTGTTCCAATTAATAGAAACCGAATTAACAGTTCATCTAAAACATTTGAAATAAAAATTTGCAATACAGAAATAAGGGACATTCATTGTGAAATCGCTGATACTAATCGAAGATTGAAATTTTTACATGATATTTTGATTAGAAATCCACCTTTTCGAATCTTCTTTGACATAATGATGTTTGATAATCTCAAATATAATAAGTTCTTTTTAAAACATAAGAAACATTAAACACAAAAATTTAATACTCTACAACGTAGAAAAGTTTCTAGACAAAAAATAAATTTTGAAGTTCCGAACACTTGGTTCAAAAATTTGACTGATATTACAATAACTGATGAAGTTGTCAGAATTGTGTCCTTAGGCCCTGGTTTTTCGTACAATTCTTTGAAAAAAAATATTTTCCCTCACATGATTTTATAGCCTCAATTGAATTTGGAATTTGGAATTTTCCCCTTGATATACAGAATGAACTACGAGTCCAATGCTCTCAGACTATTCTAAATTTTCTTAATTCACCAGTTTTAAACAAAAAGAAATTTCATGACACCTTAGATTTTAGTCCAGCAATAAAATTTGTCAACGATAATCCTGATATTATTTTTTAAAGGTAACACAACTGTTGCAATAAGTAAATCTCAATATATTAAACAAATGTTAAATTCACTTTCAGACAAATCTAAATTTAAAGAAGTTGAATTTGAGTATACGGCCACTACTGAAAAATCTAATAATATTATTATTAATAGATGGGATAAAAAAGCATATATATCATCTAAAGAAGCTAAAGAGTTAAAAGCAAATGCTACTAATATCCCCAGAGCATATGAACTAACTAAAGTTCATAAAAAAGGAAATCCTTTAACAATAATTGTGTCTACCATAAATAGTCCTACTTCCTTGTCACTTGCCTAAAAAACTTTAAAATGCCAAAACATCAAATTCTTGTGTCATTGGATGTTGTCAACTTATTTCCTAATATTCCTATTAATTTAGCTTCACAGTGCATCAAAAACAAATGGGACTTGATTTCCTCAAATACTCTTATACCCAGAGATGAATTTTTAAATGCAGTAGAGTTTTGCCTCAGATCTACACTTTTTAAGTTCAATAACAAAAACTACAAACAAATAGATGGAATAGCTGTGGGTTCTCCATTATCACCAGCAATAGCTGATATTGTAATGGAAGCACTTGAAATTGACTGTTTATCTTCACTCAGTTTTAATGTACCCTTTTATAAAAGGTATGTTGATGATATTTCCATGATCATTCCTCAACAAAAACTACAAGAGATTATAGACATTTTCAATAGATATGATTCAAATCTTAAATTTACCTATGAAAAAGAAGTAAACTCCACACTTAATTTTTTAGATATTTCCGTCACAAGGGAAGATAATAAAACTCTCCTAACAAACTGGTATCACAAAAAAACTTGGTCTGGTAGATACTTACATTTTTTATCACAACATCCATGTTCTCAAAAGAAAGGGAATGATTTTTGGGCTTATTGATAGAGCTATTAAATTGTCTTCCTTACAATTTAGAAAACTTAACATCCAATTATTACGACAAATTTTGATTAGTAATGGCTATCCACTTAATTTAATTGATCAATTAATTAAAATAAGAATTGATAACATTTATAATTCAGGGAATAAAACAGAATCACAAAATTTCAAAGCTTTTACAGTAGTTCCATATATTTCTGGTATTACTGATAAAATAGCTTCAATATTAAGACAAAACGGCATTAAGGTCATTTTTAGACCAACAAAGTCTAATTTCAACTTATTTCCTTTTCCTGAGGATAAATTAGATATTTTGCATGAAAGTAATATTTTTTACAGTTTTGACTGTTTAAACTGTGACTGTTGTTACATTGGACACACAGATAGACCATTGCATTATAGAATTAAAGAACATCAACGTCATAATTCAAATATAGATAATATCACGGCACTCGAAAGACATAGAATTGAGACTGGTCGTGGTCATGATTTTCATTTCCAACATCCAAAGATTCTAGCTTGTGAAAAAAATTTAAATAAACGTTTATCTATTGAATCTTTCTACATTAACAAAGAAAAAAAATGCGGTAATCTTAGATCCGACAACTCCAGGCTTCCAGATTTTTATAGTTTATTATGTAAAAACTAATTTTAATTTACTATTTTATTTATAATGGATTTTCATATTTTAGCGCCTTGTGATTAATTTCCATATTCATTGACTTTAGGAATATACTAATTGACCTTTAATGGATGACTTTGTTTGTTGTTGAAATTTGACAGTTGAAAGACTCTAAATGTAAATGCTGTTTTGCTCTTGACAATTTTCTCCTAATTCATCAAAAATGTCAATTTAAATCAATTGTATTTAACATTATTTTGGTTAATTCAAAATCGCAACAATGTGTGCATATATTAAATTTGGTAAGTTTCTGATCATTTTGTAATTTTAATCTCATTTTCGTATTTCCGTAAGTTAGCCTCACATTTAAAATTTCTTTCTTTCCACATCATTTTAATTCGCTTTATTTCCACAGTGATATTAATCGAACCTATTGTCGACATTAATATACAAATTATATTTCAATTCTTTTTTCGAATTAATTTTTTTATAATGAATCACATTGTTGGGATGAAGGATGATCCATTAAGCTATATGTAGGATTTATGACTGTTAGATGTTATGACTATTTATTACAATCTTTTAACTTCTACTGTTACGGTAATGACTATTTATTACAATTTTTCAACTTCTACTGTTATGGTTATGACTATTTATTATATAAAGAATGTATTTATTTATTTCAAATAATTCTCTATTATAAAATTTTTACTACAGGCTTGAAAAGGGACCACATAGAGTCCGGAACGTAGCCAATTCAAACTTAAGTTTCATTTGTTGTTTATTTGACGTTTGGCACAAAAAATTTACTTATACAACCAAGACTTATCCCGAGATAACATATCACTTACGGGTGACGTATTGCACTTTTCACTAGTTAAGAACTAAAAGCTATAAAATCACTTCGCCCACAGAGGACTGTTGATGCCGATTCTGTTCCAGGCTTTGTACTAAAGGATTGTGCCATGATTTTTGCCGCGCCTTTAACAGCAATTTTTAACCATGCACTCTACTGTGGAGAGTTCCCAATAAACTGGAAATCCGTTAGGGTGTGCCCGATATTCAAAAATAAAGGCAACAACACCGATTTATCAAATTATAGACCGATGTCTATATTGAGTGCATTTTCTAAAGAAACATGGTTTCATCCCGAAAAGATGAACTTTCATAAATCTGACAACATTCACGCAAATTTTAACAACAATCTTAAAACAATACGATCAAGTTGATGTAGTATAAACAGATCTCTCGAAGGCTTTTGACGCAATTGATGATAGCATAGTCATGTCTAAGCTTCAAAACATAGGTCTACCAGATAAATTACTTGCTCTCTTGAAATCATACATTAGTAATAGACAGAATTATGTGCAGTATGGTGGATACTCTTCAGAAGCATATTATCCTACGTCTGGAGTCCCACAAGGATCAAACTTGGTTCCACATTTGTTTATAATATACATTAATGATGTCAGACAAGTATTATCGGACTATCACCTTCTTTACGCTGACGATACCAAGATTTTCCTGCCAATATCGGAACTTGAAGATTGTTATGCATTGAATAATAATATAATGAAGTTTTATAACTGCTGTAAAGATAACTTACTTGATCCTAATATATCTAATTGCAGCATAATATCTTTTCATCGAAAAGTAAATCCGATAATACATGACTATGTGATCAATAACATCAGCTTGAAAAGGGCTTCAGTTCATGATCTTTGTCTAATTTTTGATGTAAGACTAATATTTGAAGACCAGTTAAACGCGATAGTAAAAAGTGCAAATAGAACCTTGCGATTTTTGATGCGAACAAGTAGAAATTTTAAGTTTGCTCAAAATATTTAAATGCATATGATCAACTAATTATGAATTTTGCTGAAATTATCATGAAGTTCCCAATGAAAAAGACTGACATCGAAAAAGCGAATTTTTCCGTCGACAGATGCCCCAATAATGCATTTTTTATTAGGCTTAATTATAAAATTGATCAAAAAGTTATGAATTTTGCTGAAATTATAATGAAGTTCCCAATTTAAAAAGTCGACATTGAAAAAAGCGAATTTTTCTGTCAAAAAAATGCCTGATTAATGCATTTTTTCATTAAATTTGTTAAAAAAATCATAAAATTTATCAACTCATTATGAATGTTGCTGAAATTGTCATGAAGTTCCCAACTGAAAGGACTGGCATTGAAAAAAACTAATTTTTCTGCCGACAAATGCCCGAATAATGCATTTTTTCATCAAAATTGTTTTAAAAAATCATGACATTAATCAACAAATTATGAATTTTGCTAAAATTATCATGAAGTTCCCAATTGAAAAAAATGACATGGAAAAAAGCGAATTTTTCTATCAAAAAATGCCTGATTAATTTGTTTATTAAATTTTTTTTAATATTATCAATAATAATCTCAAGAAGAAATGTCTTCATCTTTATATTGTTTTTATCCTAAGTTATTTCAATATAACTTAAAAACACGTAACATTATGGAAAATCCTAGAAAACACTCTTTCAACAAATAATTTGTTTATAACAAATTTCTTTGTTCATTATATAATATTGGAACATCTTCAACCAATGTTACTCTATGAAATTTTGGCGATTTCAACCATTCTCCTGTTATTGACGAGCACCAGGAACCTCAAATAGAAAAAATGGCCATTTTTTTCGTCATATTTGTTTATTTATAAAAAAAATGAAAGCCTAATTTAAAAATCAGGTTCGACAACTCTCTTAGAAATCTTATCAGCTTTTTTGAAAAATTTTTTTTGTCCAAATCAATCGATATTTTCGGGCTGTACGTTATTTTGAACCAAAAAAGTCATTTTTTTCCCACTGTGCACCGTATATTCTACAGATTCTGCAGAGGTCAACATTTCTTGATTGAGAAAAGCAACAATGAAAAAAACGCAGAATAGTTTAGAAACCATTTTTACATTCTCATCAGAGAAGGTATTAGATTTGTGTAAAATTTGATCCCCCCAGTTTTTGTCAAATGTCCACGTTTCGAGACCCTCTGAACCCGAAAAAGAGGTTTTTACGAATGTGTCTATCTGTATGTCTGTATGCATGTCTGTCTGTATGTATATCTGTCTGTATGTCTGTATGCCTGTATGTATGTATGTATGTATTGTCTATGTATATGTCTGTGAGCACGATACATTTTGAAAAAATTAATCTATTAGAATCGCCTTTGGTACATTCCTTCAGTGTCAGAAACTGAAGGTCAAGTTCGTTAGCCAGCTATTTTGGATGAAAATTAAAAAACGTTGAAGCATTTTGAAAATTTTTGAGACCTTTTTTTCAAGATTTGAAAATTCTATGCGCGGATATTCCTAGTAATCGAAAAGTTGAACAATTTATCTCCACGACCTTTTTCGATAAAAAGAAAATTATCAGAGTCATATCATTTTCAAAATTCAAAAAATCAAAGAAAAATGCAAATGGTAAGCCGAACAACGCACGATATGGAAAAAAAGACAAAATAAGAAAAACGTTAATTTTTGAAAGCCCTAAAAAATTATCATAACAACTTTTTGCATTTTCTTGAAAAATCGAAAATACAAATTTTGATCGCACAAAAAATAATGAAAAATAGAAAATTTCATTTTTCGGTCAAACTATGCAAGATGAAAAAAAAGATGAGACAAAAATTGTATACCCAAAAAAGATATACAAATTTTTTAATAATCGATTTTTAATAGGATGCGTAGTTTTTGTTTTATTCATAAAAACAACATTAAAAATAAAAAATAAAATTTTTTGGATAAACGACACAAGCTACGAAAAAAGATGAATAGACAAAAATTGTGCTCCCAAAAAAGATCTACAAATTTTTCATTAATCACTTTTTGATAGGATGCGTAGTTCTTGTTTTAATCGTAAAAAAACAGTAAATTTTTTTCAAGAAATTGGTAAAAACGACACAAGGTAAGAAAAAAATTAATAGACAAAAGCTGTTCACCCAAAAAAGATCTGAAATTTTTTTATTAATTATGTTCTGGTAGGATGCGTATTTTTTGTTCAAATCGTAAAAAATAACATTGAAAATAAATAAATATTTTGGAAAAACAACAGAAGGTGCAATAAAATGTTAATTAACAAAATTGTTTTTTTTATGGATGCGCACTTTTTTTAATTATAAAAGCAAGACAATAAAAATACATTTTTGTCAATATAAATGCATATTATGAATTGTAATAATATAAATTTATTGCAATGATACATTTTTTAGGGTAGCTGAAAATAAAAATTATCACAAAATAAAGTAAAAATATTAAATTATTCATGAGAATTAAAATAGACATTTTTTGGGTATTCAACTTTCGTCAATTAATTTTTTTTTGTACCTTGCGTCGTTTTTCCAAATTTTTTGTTTGTTCAAAGTTATTTTTCACGATTAAAATGAAAATCACGACCCCTTCAAAAAATGATTGATAAAAAATTTGTAGCCCTTTTTTGGATGAACAACTTTTGTTGACATATTTTTTTCTTAGCTTGTGTTGTTTGTCCAGAAATTGAATTTTTTTATTTTTAATGTTGTTTTGATTAAAAACAAATTTGTAGACCCTTTTTGGGTGCAAACTTTTTATAATTCCTCTTTTTTCGTATCTTGCATAGTTTGACCACAAAATCGAATTTTTTATTTTTCATTATTATTTGTGCGATCAAAATTTGAATGTTGGATTTTTCCAGAAAATTCAAAAAGTTGTTATGATAATCTTGTAGGGCTTTCAAAAAGCAACGTTTTTCTATTCTTGATTTTTTTAATATGATGTATTGTTTGGCTTAAAATTTTCATTTCCTTTTTTTTTTAATTTTACGAGTGCTATAACTCTAATAATTTTATGTTTATCGAAAAAATTCGTGAAGATAAATTGTTAAAATTTCCGAGTACCATGAACAGCCGTTCATAGAATTGTTCAATCTTAAAGAAAAATCTTATCAAAAATGTTGAAATTTGAATTTTTATCCAAAATAGACAGTATCGTAAAATCTGTTTTTTTTTTTTTTATTCAGGGGGTCTCGAAACGTGGAGATTTAAAGAATTCTGCGATAGTCAGTTTTCACATTAAGCTAATACCTTCTCATTTATGGTGAGAATGTAATATTTGTTTATATACCAGGACAAGTTTTTGTTAGGATTAAAACAACTATTCAAATTCACTGAAGAATTTTAAAAGAAATAATTCAACGCTTTCTAATTAAGTATTATTTAAGTGCCATTTCCTCATGATATTTCATTTGTCTTCGTTTCTCTTTAATTAATGGTGCAGATCTTTAGAGATTAAAAATGATTCAATTTTTAAAATTCCAATCAATGATCAAAACATTTTTATTTGATTTATTACAAGCATTCCAAGCTTTCCCGACATGTGAATTCTTCCTCTTTTAATTCATCTTAAAGAAAAATAACAAATATGAAAAATGACAAAATGGTAATGTGATACAACGAAAGTTATCAGAAAATGATTGGATTTTGTAATATCTCAAATCTTTTACAAAAAACACATCAGAACCTATATAGAAAAAAAATTTTCGGCCAGAAAATATTCTTATTTTTTTCATCGAATTTTGAAAACATGATATTGAAAAAATGTTTATACTCATATAAAAAAGGCATCCTATCAGTTTTGTGCGGGCTAAAACATTTTTGAGGCCGAGACATTTTTTTAAACTATAAGACGGAATCCATTTCAAATCAGGCAGGTTCTACACTTGAAGTCGCAGAATCTTTGGGGGACAAACTATGTTGTTTTTGGAGGAAATTAGGCAATACGTGTTTTTGCTTTTTGTGAAAAAAAAAATTGTTACGAAGTTATGCGTATGTGAATTATTTGCTTTGTTTTTCAAAAAAATCCCAATTTTTCTTTAAACTTATATATTTTAAATAACTTATTATATTTTCTGAAAATATTAAAAGTAGATTTTCTCAAAAAAACCCACATTTTTATTGTTTGCCATTTATTTCTTCAAATTTTTACTATCATAAGGAAAATACCTTATGAGTTTTATGCGGGCTAAATAACTTTTGTGATAAAAAAAAATGTGAAGAAAATAATTGGCACAGTTAAGAAAGTTCTACAAAAATTTCCTTAACTCATTTATGATATCTTGTACCATTCCTGAGAAAAATAAAAAAATTCAATATTTCTTTCGGAAACTACATTTGCAGCAGGGCAGCCAATTCTTTTAATTGTAAAAAAATCTGTTATTAACTATATTATAAATTGCTTTTCTGTGCACAGCTAAAAAATCAGGACACACTTGTCGTTTGGCATTCAAATTTATTCTTCGAGTTTTTCCTATTATTGTGAATCTAAGTTCACATAGAGACATTAAACTATCACAGAATGATAACAAAAATGAATAAAGACATTTTCGAATTTCAATTGTTCATTTATATATAAAATTTGAAAAACAAGTTGAAGGACTAGAAACATATGGGCAATTTCTGTGAAAGGGGGCACACCCCACCTTTTTTATTTAAAAAAAATATTTTTTACACATTTTTATTTATATAAAAAAGATATTCTATAAGTTTCATGCGGGCTGAACCAGTTTTGTGGTCAAGGGAATTTTTTTTTTATGAAAATTGATTTTTTTTATTTTTCTCGGAAATGGTACAAGATATCATAAATGAGTAAAGGAACTTTTTGTAGAACTTTTTTAAGTGTGCAAGGTATTTTCTTCACATTTTTTCGTATGTGTTGTTTGCAAGAAAAATGCAAAAATTCGATTTTATGAAAAAAAATCTCGCTCGCAAGTTTGAGCGCGCCTAGGGCGCGCAACTGTTGGATCTCGCGCTTCGCGCTCGATTATGTATTCACCTCGCGCTACGCGCTCGGGCGTATCTACATCGCGCTTTACGCTCGGTTCCTCTAGATTTTTCAACTTCGTGTTCGACTTCGATGAAAAGAAAAAGTTTGTTTGAAAATATAATAAAATTATCGAAACCTCTACATATTAAGTGATTGTTAAATTTGTTTTTATTTTAGACTGAAAAGGAAGTTTATTTACTCAAGGTTCTATCGACCTTAAGGAACACATTCTCATTCAGACACTCGCGCTTCGCGCTCGATATTTGATTTGAAAATCATTTGAACCTTGCGTTCCACGCTCGATTCTGTGCACCGTATTATACCATTAAGCCATTTCCCTTTCGGGGTAGGCGTGACTTGCTCGGTTGGAAAATAGTATTGGGTATATGGGTGAATTGGTGTAGAGTATATAGGTATAATTTAGATAGGTATATAGGTGTAAAGTAGATAGGCATATAGGTGTTAGGTAATGTTTTAGATTGATCTGGAATTCTCGTGTCATTTATTCAAATGACACGTTTATTCCGCAACACTGCTCCGACCCAGGTTGCTGATCAATCTCTCTAGCGATCACCCCAAGTGAAGAGCCTCACAAAATTGTTATGTATGGTTCCCCACTTGGGCCCATTAGATTCCAAGGTCTTTGTTTCAGGCTTCATTCATTCTATTGTCACTCTGTTTACAAACTATTTGTCGCCACACTTTTCTGTCCTGGCATACTACTCTAGCTTCCTTCACGTCCATGCATTTTTTCATGCAAGCTCGTGTGTTTCTATGGCTTCTTACGTCTCTTCGGATTAATGTCTCATTTACCGATTCTAACCATTCTTTTGGCGGTCTACCTCTAGGCATTCTGCCATTTACTTTACCTTTGTACACTTGTTTGGTCAGTCGCTCATCTTTCATTCTTTCAAGATGACCGAACCATCTTAACTGATTTCTTTCCCATGTGTCAACTATTGTCTCTTTTGCACCACATTCTTTGAGGATTGTCTCGTTTCGGACTTTATCCATCAGTGTTTTCCCGCATATTATGCGCAGAGGTCTCATGCCGATCGCGTTAATTTTACTCCTGTCCTTTTCTTGACATTTCCATGTTTCGCTACCGTATAGTACAGTCGGTATGAATATAGAATTATGTATGGCCATTTTAGCTTTTTTTGATATGTTTTTATTTGTTAGGATGGACCCTGCTCTACCGATAACCTGCTTACCCTTATTTATGCGCCTATCTAACTCCCCATCTATTTTTCCGTCGCTAGTGAATAGACTACCTAGATATACATACTTGTCAACTTGTTCTAATCTCTCATCATTTAGGACAATGTTGCACATTGTTTTCTCACTCTTTCCCTCAAACACCATGATTTTTGTTTTATTTACGTTAATTTTGAGTCCCATGTCCTTCATGCTTGTATGAAGTTTATTCAACATTCTTTGCAAGTCCTCGACTGATTCTGCCATAACAGTCTTGTCATCTGCGAAAGCTAACCCACGTACCTTAACTGTTTGGAGATCTACACCTTCTTCGTCGAAGAGTGCAGTTCTTAGACACTTATCCATGAATATGATAAATAGCCACGAGGACATAACGCATCCTTGTTTCACGCCTTGCGTAATATCGAACCAGTCACTCAGTTTCCCGTTTACCCTTACGCTCGCTTTACTACCTGTATATATTGTTTTTATTGCTTGCAGGAGCCCTCCATTTACTCCGTATTCTTTAAGAACTTCCCAAAGTTTACTTCTATTTACCGTGTCAAATGCTTTTTCTAGGTCAATAAATGCACAGAAAACTTTCTTTCCTACTCTCAAGCTTTTTTCTGTTATTTGTCTTAGGCTAAATATCTGATCTGTACATGATGTTCCTGGCATAAATCCACTTTGGACTTCCCATATTTTTTCTTCTGTGATTTCCATTACCCTACGAATAAGTATTTTTGAGTATATTTTACTTACGGTACTTAGTAGGCTGATACCTCTGTAATTGCTGCAGTTGCTTTTGTCTCCCTTTCTTTTGTATATTGGTACGATAATCGCTTTTCTCCAATCGTCTGGGACTTTTCCTGTCTCGATACACAAATTTATTAATTCGCACAACCTGTGAGGCATGTACTCGCCACCGTATTTAAGCATTTCAGCGCTAATACTGTCTGCACCAGCAGCCTTACCGTTTTTCAAATTCTTTATTATGTCTCTGACCTCAGTGACACATACTTTTTCAATTGGGGTTTCTAATGCATTATGTTCTATGTCGCAGTTTTGTTGTCCTATATCTTCACCTCCTAATAGTTCTTTAAAAGAGTCTTTTAAAGCGTCTACTATCCCGTCTATATCATATAGCATTTCACCTTTGCTGTTTCTCATGCTAGCAAACTCTGTACTTTTACTTTCCTTCAACTGTTTATATAGTAGTTTCATTATTCCTCCAAAGCCGTTTTGTATCTTGTTCTCTTCTTCTGTTCTGATTTTCTCTTTACTATCTTTGACTAGTCGTTTAACTTTCCTATTTTTGTGTCTGTAATCATTCTTGAGCCTCTTTCTCTCATCATCGCTAAGACCTGTCATGTTCAGCGTTTTTTTGTGCGATTTTTCTTTTTCTTTTTCTTTTTGGGCTGCCGCAATTTCATCATTTCACCACGCATCGCCAGACTTCCTCCCTACCACTGCCGTACCACACACTTCAATCGCACTTTTAACAATGGTATCCCGTAATAAAGACCACGCGCCCTCTATATCTTTATTCCTTTCAAGCGGCTCCCAAATTGCCTTATCTATGCGTTCGTTTATCTTATTCTGAAAATCTATTCGCAATTCCGGTTTCTGTAAATCTTCAACCCTGATTCGCGTTTGTTTCGTTTGTTTGGTTCTCTTTCTTCTCCATCCCCGCCCTAAGTTCATTCTGGAGACTAAAAGGTAATGATCAGTATTGCATTCGGATCCCCTCATGAATCTTGTATCTATAACTAGTTCTCTTAGTCTTTCATCTGCAATAACGAAGTCAATTATACTGCGGTTATTTCCTTTACACCAGGTGTAAGTGTGGATCATTTTATGTCGAAACCAAGTATTTGTAACAAATAGGCCCTTTTCTAAGCATAAGCTAACTAACTTTTCCCCGTTATAATTTTTTCTTGGATCCCCAAATTTACCTAGTACCCTTTCTGTATCTGTATCCTGACGTTGAACGCCGACCCATCCGTTCATATCTCCTAATAGAATTATTCTTTCACCTTGATCGCAAGTACTTATTGTGTCATTTAAAGTGTCCCAGAAGGCGTCTTTGACTTCTCGCGGTTCACTGTCAACTGGGGCGTAGCACGCTATGATAAATAACCTTCTGATTCCTACCTTCATTCTAGCCCACAACAATCTGGGAGATACAAAATCATGATCTTTGAGATGCTGTCTTGCTTTTTCATTCATAATTAAACCGACCCCTTGACTACGATTTGATTCACTATCTACTCCTGACCATATTTCAAAACCGCCTTTCAACACCCCATTTTCTATCTTTCTACTTTCGCAACCCTTTTCCTTCGTCTCAGGTACACATAAAATATATAGTTTCCTTGAATGCATAGTTTCTCGTAGTTCTCTTACTTTAAGGTCATTCACTCCTCTAGCATTCCAGACACCCAGTCTCCATTCATCGCCTGAAACTCGACTTTTACGTTTACCGTGTGTATGCATTTCGTCAATCCAAGTTTCAGTCCATTCCGAGGCTACTTTATTGTTTGTATTATTCATGTTTAGATTGTACACCCAACTATCACCTTTATGCGCGAAATTTGTTTTGCGAGCCGAAATCATGTCCAAGTTAAGTGATTATTCGTCGTACGGTGGATAGTCTATCTGTAACGTCAGTCCCACCAATACTTCTGTTACTGTGTGTGT
>CAKNYM010052997.1:188278-202593 GCA_932195095.1 Andricus curvator
GTTCGAACTGCTAATCTATAATAATAATAATAATAATAATAATATCTTGTCCATCTCAGGATGGACAAATTAGCTGAAGCTAATACTGCTCTCCCCGATTTGCTCCCCGAAGATGTTAATCTCTGGAATCTGAACTGTGTTGTTTACGAGAAGGCGGTGTCCTTGCTTAGCGACAGTAGAAGTAACGAAACTTCAGTACATCTGAGTAAGACTCGCGAGCGTATTGCACAGCTTCAATTCAAAATTGAAACGGCGAGACGGCATGCATCAAATATTCAGTGCGTGATTAGCTACATAACATTAAATAAAAAATTCACTCCAAAAGTTAGGGCACTTGCTCGAAACTTAAGGAAAGCAAATCACACGCTGAACAAGTGTAAACTGTTGACCATCAAGCAGCACTGGACGCAAAAAATAAGATCTCTTTCAACAGCGAAACAGCGCCTTGAACGGCGAGTAAAGTGGATTCAGGAAAATTCCACATTTTCTACTCATCCTTCCCGTCTGTTCAATAAAACGTCACGTGCCGTTAAAAATCCGCCTAGTCGAGAAGAGATTCAAGTCTTCTGGGAACAAGTATATGGAGATACTTATCAGCTAAATGAAGACGCTTCAGATATATCACTCTTTCGTAACTTTTGCCAAAGGCAAAGGTTACAAGGTCCAGAGGAAGAGTGTCCACTAATTACTGCTGAAGAAGTGAAGAAAGTTATCGCTAGAACTAAGAACTTTTCAGCGCCAGGGCCAGATAAAATCAACAACTTTTGGTGGAAGAAGTTTACTTCTACGCACCAACATCTAGCTCGTATATTTACTACTTTCTTAAACGGAGAACAACCCGTCCCGCAGTGGCTAGTGGAAGGACGCACGGTATTGATTCCTAAGACCGGAGATTTGTCAAGTCCAAAGAACTACAGGCCCATAGCTTGTTTAAACACCAGCTACAAGCTATTCACTGGCATCCTCAAAGAGAGGATATTAACATCTATCGAGCCGGTATGGAGTGCAATAGTTGAACAACGTGGATGCAAGAGAGGTCTGGCAGGTTGCAGGGAGAACCTGTTAATAGACAGGTGTATCACCCAGGACTCGATCAGGTATCGACGCAATCTGTCCATGGCTTGGATTGACTACCGTAAGGCATTCGATAACACGAACCATGAGCTACTTATTAAGCTGATTGAATGCATGGAAGTGCATCCAAAAATAGTGAGATGCATAAAAGAGCTTATGCTCTTGTGGCGGACAAGATTTGTCATAACATCTGACAAAAGACAAGTGACTACAAGCTATATCACATATAAGAGGGGAGTCTTCCAAGGAGACTCTCTAAGTCCGATACTTTTCTGCATCTCCCTCTTGCCTCTATCTATTGTGCTCCGAGGCAAAAGCTCTGGATACCTATGTGGCCCGCCGAACAAAAGAGAATATAAGGTCAACCACCTTTTATACATGGACGACCTTAAACTCTTTGCTTCCTCGAAAGAGGACCTTAACATCCTTGTGGAGGCGGTAAATAGGTACTCTAAAGCGATTGGCATGAGCTTCGGACTGGACAAGTGTGCCTGCGTCCACCTACACCAAGGAAGACTAGAAACTACATCATCGGGTCACGATCAGGATCTTCAACTCATCGGCGGAAATACCATTCAACATCTTGGTATTGGAGAAACATATACATATCTTGGAATACCGCAAGCGGAAACCCATGATGTGCTTGCGTTAAAAACGGCCCTTGGAAAAAGGTATCGCCAAATTCTCAGAAAAATTTGGGCTTCCGAATTATCTGGAAAGAATAAGATCCAGGCGACCAATATGCTGGCCGTTCCTATACTGCTCTACACGTTTGGTGCAGTAAAATGGAACGTCGATGAGTTGAAGCAACTTGACCGAAGCACACGCAAGATGATGACAATCCATCGAAGTCATCATCCTAGATCTTCCGTACCTCGAATATATCTCCCTCGAGATAAAGGGGGTAGAGGCTTGCTGAGCTTAGAGTGTCTTCATCGCAGAACGGTTCTGGCTACAGCCTGCTCAGTTCTAAACAGCACAGATTTTCTTATGCGACTAGTACATCAACATGAAGTCGTCAATGCTGCGGCGTTTCTATATCGTGCCGCAGATAGGGCCGCAGAGGAGCTTGGCCTCCCATTTGATTCCAGCGACACTACACATGGCCTAACATCACTAACACCTTTGGTGCTCAAAAGTCGTGTACAGGAAGCAGAACATACGCTTCTACTAAGAGAACATGCTGACAAGCCCCTTCATGGTAAATTCTACGGCATTATACGTAGAGAAGAGCTCTCGATGGGTCTGTCCAACATGTTTCTCAAGTCTGCTGGATTAAAATCGGAGACTGAGGGATTTCTGTTTGCCTGTCAAGATGGCGTTATAGACACCTTAGTTTACCGCGAGCGCATAATGAATATACCTGTAGGCGATACCAACTGCCGAGCGTGCAAGCAAGAGCCAGAAACACTTGGACATGTTCTCAGTGGATGCTCAAAATATGCACGATACGGGTACATAGAGAGACACAATGCGGCTCTAAAAGTGTTATATTACCATCTGAGGCACTTCTATGGTGTTGATCTATTGCCCGTCTTGCCATACGCCCAGGGGGAACTCGAGTCCATTGTGGAGAATGATCAGTGTAAGATCTACTGGAATTTCTCATTCTCGACCACTCAACGTATCAGTGCTACGAAGCCTGATATTGTCCTCCAAGATCTGAAGAACAAGATCATTTACGTGATTGAATTCTCGGCACCAGCCGATGGTAATATCACGGCAAAGGAGGAAGAAAAACGGGCGAAATATCAAGCACTTCTTTTCGAGCTAAGCAGGCTCTACCAAGGCTTCAAAGTCCATCTTGTAGTTCTCATAATCGGCTGTCTTGGAGGTATGAAAGCTTCATTTATTAGCCAACTCAACAAGATTCCGGCTTGCCAGCGTCAGGCTCATTCCATCGCGAACCGGATGCAAAAGGCTGTTCTTCTGGGATCACTTCATCTGGTCCGTCAACACTGTTCCTCATAACATTCTACAAAGATTGGTAGCTCTAAAAAAGTATCCAGAGGTGAAACTTCATCTCCAACTGTCCCGTCTGCCGCGTAAGATCATCCGCGGCTAGAGACCTGACTCCAAGGAACAGTGTTGCCCGATGTTTTCTCGCGTAAATTTCCCGCTCTTGCTTACCTTCTAGGACAGAAGGAGCAGAAGCGGATGACGTACACGTTCCAGTTGCGTCGGGATTGGTTGCTTTTAAAGAACCATGATCGTAGCTTCCGGAGCCTACAACTTCTCAAATATCTTGAAACTGACCAAAGGATTTCTGAAAATATTTGTTGCATTTTTTCTGAGCACTTAATAATATTTGAAAAATCGGTTTTTTATAGTAAAACTTTTTTCATTAACATAATTCAAAGTTGATGCAAGAATATAAAAGATTCCTTGGTTCGAGATGAATCAATTGACCTATAATATTGATATATTTTATCAAAGAGTAGGGAAGTTATGGTAATTTATATATTTTGAAATTCGGTTTTTTATAGTAAAACTTTTTTCATTAACATAATTCAAAGTTGATCCAAGAACAGAAAAGGTGTGTTGATTCGAGTCCAATCGATAGACCTTTGATATTAATACATTTTATTGAAGAGTAAGGAAGCTATGGTAATGCATAATATTTGAAAATACGGTTTTTTATAGTAAAACCTTTTTCTTCAACATAATTTAAAGTTGATGCAAGAATATCAAAGATCCCTTGGTTTGTAACGAATCGATTGACTTATAATATCAATACATTTTATTAAAGAGTAGGGAAGTTATGGTAATTTATATATTTTAAAAATCGGTCTTTTATAGTAAACCTTTTTTCATTATCATAATTCAAAGTTGATGCAAGAAAAGAAAAGATGTGTTGAATGGAGTCGAATCGATTGAACTTTAATATTGATACATTTTATTGCAGAGCAAAGAAAGCTATAGTAATGCTTATTATCTGAAAACACGGTTTTTTATAGTAAAACCTTTTTCTTCAACATAATTTAAAGTTGATGCAAGAATATCAAAGATCCCTAAGGTTCTAACGAATCGATTGACTTATAATATAAATACATTTTATTAAAGAGTAGGGAAGTTATGGTAATTTATATATTTTGAAAATCGGTCTTTTATAGTAAACCTTTTTTCATTATCATAATTCAAAGTTGATGCAAGAAAAGAAAAGATGTGTTGATTCGAGTCGAATCGATTGACCTTTAATATTAATACATTTTATTGAAGAGTAAGGAAGCTATGGTAATGCACAATATTTGAAAAGACGGTTTTTTATAGTAAAACTTTTTTCTTTAACATAATTTAAAGTTGATGCAAGAATATCAAAGATCTCTTGGTTCGTAACGAATCGATTAACCTATAATATTAATACATTTTATGAAAGAGTAGAGAAGTTATGGTAATTTATATATTTTGAAAATCGGGTTTTTATAGTAAATTTTTTTTCATTATCATAATTCAAAGTTGATGCAAGAAAAGAGAAGATGTGTTGATTCGAGTCGAATCGATTGACTTTTAATATTAATACATTTTATTGAAGAGTAAGGAAGCTATGGTAATGCATAATATTTGAAAATACGGTTTTTTGTAGTAAAACTTTTTTCTTCAACGTAATTTAAAGTTGATGCAACAATATAAAAGATACCTTGGTTCGAAACGAATCGATTGACCTATAATATTAATACATTTTATTAAGGAGTATGGAAGTTATTGTGATTTATATATTTTGAAAATCGGTTTTTTATAGTAAAACTTTTTTCACTAACATAATTCAAAATTGATGCAAGAACGGAAAAGATTCCTTGATTCACGGCAAATCGATTGATCTATAATATTAATATACTTGATTGAAGATTAAGGAAGTTATGCTCATTTATAATATTTGAATCATCTGTTTCTAACAGAAAAACTTTTTTCATTGACATAATTCAAAGTTGACGCATGAATAGAAAAGACTTTTTGATCCTAAGTTTTCAAATAGGGTAATTCTGACAATTTTTGTAAAGAAATCATAAAGCTGGGAAAGGGATAGGGTGCTACAGAACTTTTCCCATCCCTTTTCCAGCTCGAAAAGTTATCATTTCGAATACAAAATTTGATTTGTCTGATTTGTCTTTGTGTTAAAATTTTTTTTTGTATTATTTTGTAGTTTTGCATTTTTTGTACATTTCTATTTTTAAATTGATCAAAATGAAGACTTTCGTTTGTCTATTATTGAAAAAAATAATTAATGCTTCCTCTATGAGGAAGCAAATACATTTGCTAACGGGAAGCAAAGTGCTCGTGAAATGAGCACCACATAATTATAAATACAAACAAAGTGGAAACACTCGAGATCAAATTCACAGCTAGTTTAATTTTAAACTGAAACGGTTGAAATTCCAAATATAAACATAAACATTTTTAATTGCAAAAATTTGAACCTAAAGATTGAAAATTGTTGCCATTGTTGCTATGCTAATTTAAATTATACATTATCCAAGTATCCCATTCAAAAAAGTAGAATTTTTAACCTTTCATATTGACACTCTTAAATTTTAAATATTCAAAATATAGAAATATCTGAATTTTCCAATTTTCATGATTTAAATCAATTTTAAATTTTTGCATTTTATGCGTTTCAGTTACAAACCGTTTCATTTTGAACTCTAAACTGGAATGGTTGAAATTACAAAAATATACATAAACATTTTTAATTTAATAATTTGTAAATTAATTTTTTTTAATTGTTTCCATTATTGCTATACTAATTTAAATTATGCATTATCCAAGTATCCAATTTAAAAAAGTAGAATTTTTAACCTTTCATATTGACACTCTCAAATTTTGAATATTTAAAATATGGAAATATCCAAATTTTTCAATTTTTAGTATTTGAATCAATTTTAAATTATTGCGTTTTATGCGTTTCAGTTAGAAACCGTTTAATTTTGAATTCTAAACTGAAATGGTTGAAATTACAAAAATATACATGAATACTTTTAATTCAATAATTTGTAACTTAATTTTTTTAATTGTTCCCATTATTAGTATACTAATTTAAATTATCAATTATTCAAGTATCCAATCGAAAAAATAGAATTTGAGTTTTTCGTATTGACGCTATTAAATTTTTAATATTTAAAATATGGAAATATCTAAAATTTTCAATTTTCATGATTTGTATTTTTTTTTAAATTGTTGCATTTTATGCGTTTTAATTTTTTTTTAATTTTTAATCAAGCTTAATGTTTAAAAACTGTTTCCAATATTCATATATTTATTTAAATTATCCAGGAATTTCCAGATGAAAGTTCGTATAAAAAACGGCAGGATGTCCAAACGAGCTTCCAAATCACAAAGATTTATAGGGGTCTACGTGACTTTTGCCTCGTTTCCCAGGAACCTGTAACTGAAATCGTTTCACATGGTCAAAATTGTCAAAAATATAAAAAAGGGGACATAAAAAAGAGTCCTAAAAACCATCAATTGCCTGCTCGTTAAAATATACAGTAACGACCATGTGGTTGGGAATTCCTGATGCAATACTTAATTATTTTTCGAATACCATTATCCAAGTATCCAATTTAAAGCAGTGCAAATTTAAATCTTATAGATGGAATCTCTTAAATTTTAAAAAATTCAAGATATAGAAATATCCAAATATTCCAATTTTCATGATTTGAATAAGTTTTTAATTGTTGCACTTTATACGTTTCAGTTTCAAATAGTTTAATTTTGATTTCCACATTCAAATTGTTGAAATTTCACACAAAAATATACGTGAAAATTTATGATTCGAAAATTTTGAACTTAAAGATTTGAAATTGTTGCCTTTGTTGCTATACTAATTCAAATTATCCATTATCTAAGTATCCAATGTAAAACGCACAAACAAATTTGAGCCTTCCAGGTTTAAACTCTTAAATTAAATTTTTTTAAATATACATAGCCATTTTTAATTCAACAATTTTGAATTTGAAACTTTAAAATTCTTTATTTATATACGCTTAAAACTTATAATCCAAGTGTATTGATTTTAAGGTATTCTCGGCACAAAAAACACTTTTTGGGAAAAAATATCTGATTACACTTTTTAAAATTTGTCCTACTATATAATATATATATATATATACACTATATATATATACATACATATATACTATATATATAATATATATACTATATACTATAATTTTTTTTTAAATATCTGATTACACTTTTTAAAATTTTTAGTACTTGGATGGGTGACCATTCGAGAATACTGTGTGCTGTTGGCATATTATGGAATCGGGTAGTGTCTAAATGGTATACATCCGGAATTCTGAATAATATATACTGAATTCTTTTAAATTGTTCTGAATTATTTGGAATTTGCTTCATTTTTTTATCTCTTGCTGAAATCTTTGGAATTCACTTCAATTCTTCTAAATTCACTCATATCGACTTAATTAAATGGACTTAAAACATTTTTTTTCAATTGATTCTGAAGTCTTATTTAAACTCACCTTGAATTCTTATGCATTGTATCAAATTGGAATTCCCTTGAAGTCTTCTAAATTCACTCCCATTTTACTGTAATCACTGGAATATTATGGATTTTTTTCTTATTCAGTGGAATTTTTTAAAAATTCACCTTAAATTTCATTAATATCATTTAATTCTTCTCAATTCTCTTACGTTCCTCTAAATTCACTCGAATTTTAGTTAATTAATGGTTTTTAAAAATTTTTCTCAATTTGTTAAAATTCACCTGGAATTCTGATAAATTTCATCGAATTCCTTTCAATTACAAAAAAAAACATTAGTTATTTTTAGTGACTTTTTTCAAGTAAATTAGGCTGTGGTACCCCTGTGTATTCTTTGTTTTTTTTTTGACAGCAATAATTTTTTGACCCCAATAATTTTTTGAAAACTTTGTTGTTCTTCTCGAGTTCAATATGAGTCCTATCGTACAGAAGAATCTCTCGAAAACTATTCGCCACAATTTTAATAGTAAAAATGAAAAAGCAGTCGTAAAAGCCAAAAAATGATTGTCATAAAAAATGCTTGTAAACTGTATTTTGAAAGTAACTAAAAATAGTATATTGTGCTACAAGTGCGGAAAGTAGGCAGTTCCACACGAGTGTGAAGTTTGCTGTACGAGCCAGAGGCGAGTCGAAGGGGAGTTGTAGGCGAGTTGTAAACGAGCCGAAGACAAGCCGGAAACGACCCGAGGATGAGCCGATGGCAAGTACTGTAAACTTCAAAAGAGTTGCAACTGTCTACTTTCAGCACCTGTTGCACACGATATTTTTTGTAACAAATGCAGGAAATTTTCGATTATAGAAACAATAAGAATACATTTTTTGGAAGTTTATGGTAAAATTACCAAAAATTACCGAAAATTTCGGGAAATTTTCGGTGAATTTGTATATTACCGAAAATTTTCAGAAATTCAAGGTATCCAAAGGTTCTTCGAAAAAATCCAAAAATTTCCGGAAAATGGAAAATTGCTAAATTTCCAAAATTTCCGGAAATTTATGAAAAGTTGCTAAATCATCGGAAATTTCAGGTTTCCAAAGCTTTTTGGAAAGATTCCAAAAATTTCCAGAAATTTAGGGAAAATTTGCTAAATTTCCGGTAATTTATGGAAAATTGCTAAATTATTGGAAATTTCAGGTAGCCAAAGCTTTTTGGAAAGAATTTAAAAATTTCCAAAATTTCCGGAAATTTATGGAAAATTGCTAAACTTCCGGCAATTTATGTAAAATTGCTCAATTTTCCAAATTTCTGGAAATTTATGGAAAATTGGAAAATTACCGAAAATTTCATGTATCCACAAATTTCTAAAATTTTCGGTAATTTCACGGTAATTTATGATAATTTATCAGTCATTCATGGTAACTTCTCACTTCGAGTTTGTCCAATCACTATATTCACTACTCACAATCAGTCTGTCAAGCGTCAAATCATAATGAAGTGAGGTTATTATTCCGGCAGTCCTGGAAAGTAAATCTGAATCGAAATGCGCAAGCGCAAAAGCAAGAAAAAGTAATCTGGCTGGAAGTGCGCAAGCGCAGCAGCTAGGAAAAGTAATCGTGTTCAAAGAGCGCAAGCGCAGCAGCTAGAAAAAGTCTTTTTATAACTGGTTTTTACCACGGCTTTGGAATTGGTCACTTCACGCACGCAATACATGCCTCGAAAAGCGAACATTTCGTGCATGCGTTACAAAAAATAACAATTTTTATAGTTACTGTTACTAAAAAAAATTTAACGAGTTACCAATTCGTTACTTATTTACAAAATAAGCTTTGTTACCACTATAGTTACCAACAAAATTATCTATTCACAGTAATACTTAAAAGAAACTAGTAACTTCCCATCACTGGTTAAAATATATTTTTGGTATGTTTTACAATTTTTTAATTAAAAATAATGTTTTTCATTTAAATTACATCATTAGTAATATTATTTTTATTATTAAAATCGTAAAAGGCACTATTTTTTTAGAGATCTGATTTCTCGCACTATTTGGAAGTACATTAAAAAAAAACATGAACTTAAAAAAGTTAAATTGTGTAACGAAATTGCACAAGAAGGCTTAAAAAGAAGTATGCTAAAAAAAAACAGTTTTTAAAAAACATATACTCAGGAAAGTAAATTTGTTTGACATAATTCTTAAGATGAGAGATAATATGTTTCCAAGTAAGTTTTTTTTAAACATACTTCTTTTCAAGCCTTCTTGTGCAATTTTGTTACACAATTTGACTTTTTTAAGTTTATGTTTTAAAAAAAAATATACTTCCAAACATTTAATGAACAGAGACATTAATCCATAGATCCTGCTGTCGTTCTCTCGATTTCGGCTCTTTTTACTGTTCTCAGAAATTCGGATCTTCAACTCTAAAAAAATTTGATATTCTTCGGCCTTCAATTTAAAATTATTCAATATGGAATAGTTCATAGTTAAAGCGAAAATTAATTAAAAATCAATTAAAAAGGACGCGGGAAATATGAATAAAATTTATTTTGTATCTGAATCTTTTACATCATGATAAAGTTTTACGCTTTCATACAATACTTTAGTACTGAAACCTTCACTGTAACCTTCCGTTGCATTATTCAAGCCCTTCTTTTCATGGTTCCTTTCATTTTTTTTCTGCGCCATACTGCATATATATCATCAACCTTAATCCAAAAGGTAAAATAATCAGCGGAGGTGAATGTTCGAAGAAGGTCGATGTGGTCCGGGAATTTCCAGACGAAAGTTCTTATAAAAAACGGCAGGATGTCCAAACGAGCTTCCAAATCACAAAGATTTAACTCCCTCTTCTTCAGAAATATAGGGGTCTACGTGACTTTTGCCTCGTGTCCCAGGAACCAGTATCTGAAATCGTTTCACATGGCCAAAAATATAAAAAAAGGGGACGCGAAAAAAAGTCCTAAAAACCATCGATAGCCTGCTCGTTAAAATATACAGTAACGATCTTGCGGTCGGGGAGTCCTGATGCAAAACTTGATTTTTTTGGGGAGTAGGATCAAAGTTGATTCGTGAATCATTTGTAGATTTTTTGTCAACAATTCACTCATTGGAAAACCGCAGACGATAGAGAAAGTTGACGGGTTGAAATCAGAATTGGACAGTGATTTGTTAAAAGTAACTCACTTACTGAAAAGTAATAGTATTTTTAACTTTTGGGATAACCATGCTAATATTTTAAAAAGTAACTTATAACGTAACTCAATTACGATTTTTTCAGTGACTTGAAACTTTAATTTTAATTACTTTGAAGTTACTATGTGTTTTTTTTTAAATCTCCTATTAAGAAATATTTATGGGCCAATTATGGGTGTAGAAAATTATTCTCTTTTGGTTGAAGATTCAGCTATTTTGTTGAAAATTCGTCTTTTTTGATTGAATTCAACTGTGCTTGATTTCAAATTACAATTTTGTTGTTGTTGAAATAATACCAACTATTATATTTTTCTTTGAGAATTCATCTGTTTTCGCTAAAAATTCATGTATTTTCTTAAAAATTTAACCAATTTGGCAGAAAGTTCAACTATTTGGTCGAAAATTAACTTTTTTGTAGAAAATTTATATTTTCGGTTTGAAAAAACGACTGTTTGATAGAAAATCCGTCTTTTTGGCTTGAAAATTCAACAATTTGTGAAAATTTTTTTTCTTACCTGATTCAAAATTCGGCTTTTTCGTTTTAAAATTGATTTCTTTTAGTAAAAAAATATCTTTTTTTGTTGTTGTAAATTTAACTGTTTCGGAAGAAATTTAATCTGATTTGATTGAGGTTGAAAAGTCGTCATTTTTTGTTAAATTCAGCTGGGTTTGATTTTAAATTAAAACTTTTGTTGTTGAAATAAAATAAACTATTATATTTTTCGTAGAGAATTGATCTATTTTGGTTTAAAATTTAACTAACTGTTGAAAATTCATGTATTTCTTTAAAAATTCAACTATTTTGGTAGAAAGTTCAACTGGTTGGTTGAAGAGTAACTTTTTTTCGAAAATTCATATTTTCGGTTTGGAAATGCAACTGTTTTGTAGAAAATTCGTCTCTTTGACTTGAAAATTCAACAATTCAGTAGAATTTTTTTTCTTTTTTGTTTCATAATTCTGCTTTTTCCATTTCAAAATTGATCTATTTGGGTAAAAAAGTCTCATTTCTTTTGGTTGAAAATTCAACTATTTTTGTAGAAAATTAATCTGTTTTTGTTCAGGATTCAGCTATTTTTTATGAAAATTCGTATTTTTTGTTTTAATTGAATTGTGTTTAATTTCACATAAAAATCTTTTTTGGTTGAAATAAGAACGGAAATTATATTTTTCGTTGATAGTTCAACTATTTAGGTTAAAAATTTATGTGTTTTATTAAAAATGCAACTCTTTTATTGAGAAGTGTTGCTTTTGGTTTGAAAATTCATATCTTTTCATAAAAAAATTTATGTGGAGGGTTCAGCTATTTTCGTGAAAATTCGTCTTTTCTGGTTGGAAATTTATCTATTTGGTTGAAAGTTGAACCACTTTGTTAAAAATTTAGTTGCTTGGTTGAAGTTTCATAATTTTAGTTGAAAATTCATCTCTTTAGCTAAGAATTTAACTATTTTGTTTCAAATACGTTTTTTCTCGGGTGCAAAATTCAAATATTTTTGTAGAAAATTAAACTTTTCGGTTGAGCATTAACTTTTTTTTTTTGAATTTTAACTGTTGAAAACTTTTTTTTAATTCATATTTTCTGTTTCAAAATGCAACTGTTTTTTAGAAAATTCGTCTTTTTGACTTGAAAATTCAACTATTTCTGTAGAAAATTATGTGATTTAGTTAAGGATTTACTTATTTTGTTGAAAATTCGTCTTTTTGGTTGAATTCAGATACGTTTGATTTCAAATAAAAATCTTTTTTGGTTAAAATAATAACAACTATTATATTTTTCGTTGAGAATACACCTATTTTGGTTGAAAATCAATGTATTTTGTTAAAAATTCAACTATTTTGGTAAAAAGTTCCACTAGTTGGTTGAAAAATAAGGAAAATTTTTGGTGAAAATTCATATTTTCGGTTTTAAAATTCATCTCTCTTATTAAAAAGTTGTTTTTGGTTTGAAAATTCATCTCTTTGGGTAAAAAATTTCTGTAGTGAGTTCAGCTATTTTTGTGAAAATTCGTCTTTTCTGATTGAAAATCTAACTACTTAGTTGAAAGTTGAACTACTTTATTAAAAATTCAGTTGTTTGGTTGAAGATTCATAATTTTAGTTGAAAATTCATCTCTTCAGCTGAAAATTAACTACTTAGTTTCAAATACGTTTTTTTTGGGTGGAAAATTCAAATATTTTGGTAGAAAAATCAACTATATTGGTTGAGAATTAACTTTTTTCTTGGAAGTTTCACTCTTTTGTTGAAGATTCGTCTTTTTGGCTTGAAAATGGGAGAAAATTATTTCGTTGGTAATTTGACTATTTGGTTGAAAATTAACTTTTTTGTTGAAAATTAATATTTTCGGTATGAAAATTCAACGATTTGTTAAAAATTTAAATATTTTGGTAAAAAGTCCAACTATTTGGTTGAAAAGTTACTTTTTTGTTAAAAATTCATCCTTTTGGTTTGAAAATTCAACTCTTTTGTTCTTTTTGGTTTTAAAATTTATTTATTTCGGTAAAAAAATTTCCTCTTTTTTTGTTAAAATTACAACTGTTTGGTTGAAAAGTCAAAGTCGTGATTTCAACTTGAAATTCCATATGAAAAATTATTTTTAATCGCTGATGAAAATAATATCAATGAATCAAGTAATACTGATGATCCTGCCGAACAATGCGGAAAACCAAAATCCATTTAAAATCTGATGATGAAGAATATTTCGAGTGACATGTCTATTGATCAATTTGAATTTTATTCTAAATATACATTGTCGTCCAATTGTCCAAATATTTTGTATATTTTTTATTTACTTTAACCAATGCCTAATTCTTTTTAAATTAGGTTTTTATTATCATCTTAGCTATTTCGATTTTTAAATTATCAAGTTAAGAAAGTGAAAAAAGTAACATTTTCAGGTCACTTGAAGTTACTTTATCTAGTAACTGTAACTAGTTACTCAAGAAAAAGTAACTTACCCAACACTGGTTGAAATTCTTCAAACTGTAATTTTTCATTATGATTTATATGGGTATTTCTCCATACAAAGGTCACTTTTGTTTCCCCGTATAATATTTTTGCGAATATTAATTCAATTAATTTGAAATTTAGTAAATTTATTCTTTTTGATAACATATTGAAAATTTCGACGTAGTAAAAAACTACGTATGAAACTAAGTCGGAAATTACGTAGGACACTACGACGGAAACGACGTACTAAACTTCATTCGCGACTTAGTAAAACATTTGGTTTAAATAGTTTGTTTATTATTAAAAAAGGTCCACAATTTTCACAAATAAAGTTCTTAGAAACCTGTGAACATGCAAATTAAATTCATAAATATGCATAATTTTAATTAATTCTATTTTAGCGAGGTTATTTTATATAAAAAAAACTTTTGGTGATAACCGTGAACTTAAGAACTTGCAACTTCATCATGAAAATTGACCAATATTAATGTAATTCTTTGATGAATAAATGATAGTGAATAATGCGTCCGAATGACTTTTTAATTCAATCTTTTTAACAAGTAGATTCAGTATTTTTTTGTTATTTCTCATTCCACGTCATGTAATCGCGCCTCAATGTGTGACACACACACACACACACACACACACACACACACACACACACACACA
>CAKNYM010052997.1:202603-242614 GCA_932195095.1 Andricus curvator
ACACACACACACACACACACACACACACACACACACACACACACACATCCGGACAATTACTTAGAACATTGTATTAGACATTTTCAAATTGAGGAAGGTTTAATTAAATGTATTTAGAAAATTTGGAAAATGTTACCATTACAAAGCTTCCTCTACGAGGAAGCAAATCGTTAAACATTAAATTATTTCAAACTATAAATATTCTGAATTAATGAATGTTTAATTGTAAATATTAACAATTGAAGAATTTTGAATTGCAAAACTTTGAAATGAAAGAATTTTCAATTTGAAATCTTCAAAATTGAACTATTAAAAAAAACCGCTCAAAATTACATACCTTTAAGATATAAATCGTGGAAATTCAATAATTTAGAATTCTATACTTTCGAAATTCCAGAATTTTCAATTATAACTCTTCAAAATTGTAGAACTTTGAATTGTGAATATATCAACTTGAAAAGTTTTCAATTTTTCAAATTTACAACGGAAAATTATTCAAGTTTTAAGTTGGATAATTAATTGTGCAACATGAAAGAAAACATGAAAGAAATATTTTTGAAGTACGTACTTTTAAAATTACTTATTCTAGCACCAATAAATAGTTTTAATAAAAAAATCATTGGATCTCAGTTAAAGAAAAGCATCTTTGATTAGAAGAAATTCCTCTTGATTTAATGAAATTTCTTTGCTTTAAAGGAATGCTTTTTTTGTTCCAATAAAATTTTTTCTTTAATTTAGAATGATTTTCTTCATTTTGAAGTTAGTTTTAGTTAGATGAAAAACATATATTCAAGAAACTTTTCCTTCAAATTATAACAAATATTTTTCTGCGTGAGAATATATGGTTCATTATTCGATTTGAAGTAACTTATCTTTTAAAGTGTTTATTGATTCCTTTGGTTATTTGCAGTGGGCGATGCAGGTTTGCGGAAGGCTAAGTTCAGGTGTAAATATAAAAACCCGAATAAAATTAGGCCAAACAATATTTACTTCAATTTGTTGAATGAAATCCATTTTTATTTGAATATTGCACAAAAAATATTTTAGAATATTAGAAATTTTAGAAATGTATGAGTTTTTTGATTATTAATAATCAAAAAAAGTTACATTTGGAAAAAATTTTCACAAAAATGTACAAGATTTCTACAATTGGAATTTTTGTTAAAACATGTACTTTTTTATCAAGGAATGTACAAAATTTGTGTATAACTTTTTATTATTATTTTTTTTACTTTGTTGTAAAAATCTATTATGTATTACAGAAAAATACAGGTTTTTACATTTTTTTTTTAATTTGTGTGCTTGACATCATGAAAAAACTTTCAGTTTTACGTAAATTATGGTAGAAATTTACAAATTTGAAACAAAAAAAATATTTGCACAAGCAATACTTTCAGAATCCGCATAATCGTTTCGACTTGTGCTTTACTGTTAATTTATTTTGTAGGACATGTAATATATATGTTTCTACAAGTAACTACAATTTAAAAAAAATATTACACTTTTACCTAGAACTTTTGATATTTTAATAAATCAAAAGATCAAGTAGGAATTTCAGTAATGCAACTTTTTTTGAAGTCGAATTTTACCTAGATATCCACATCTATGAAACGTAATTTCAAATCAGAGATGTTATTTATTTTTTAAATAATTTTATGTTAATTAATTCAGACAGGGAAATGCATTTTAATGAAAAAAACCTTATTTAAAAGTGTATATAAGTTTATGTTGCAAGATATTAACATTCAGTGACACAGTTATCACTGTTGCATTAATAATAAAACTGGTTAATTTCATTAAATTATATCAATTGTTAGAAACGAATCTAACTTCAGTTCCGTATAAACTTATTAAAAATAAAATTTTTGAAGATTTCGAAAATAAAATTTTGAAGCTTTTCAAGAAAAAAGACGAATTTTCAACAAATAACATAAAGGCCATAGCTGGTTACGCATGGTTGGTCTGCCCTGGCAGATATTTGGTTCATATTTTAGGGGTAAGTTTTTACTATTATAAGACTAATTTACCCCCAGTACCAACTTCAAAAATTGTTGTTTACAAAAGTTATAAAAGAATTTAAATAAATAAAAAAATTGATGGCTATTGACATGTGTATAGCTATATATGTGCGTAGTGCATGCAATATATGATAGTGTAGTAGTATATTTAGTGTATATACTTCATTTTTTGAAATTAGATAAAAAATATAGTTCTTTAGGGCAATACAGATTTAGAATAAGATGTATATAGTGTTGACTTCATATAGGTACATAGTTTGTATAGTGTATATATTTTATATAATGTATATAGTGTATAAAATGTTTAGAGGTATCAACCTGACTGACAAGCTCCACGTGGTATACCTTGGGCAAACTTAAAAATGGTTCAACGAATGTCAGCAGTTCACGGAAGAAATATTTTAACTATGACTATTTTCAAGATTCTATCTATGCTTTTCCTTATCTCTCACATTAACACTTTGAATCAAGAGATCTCGAAAAATGTAGTGTTTTTTGAGCTTTTTCTCGCAATGGATTGTTAGCATTACAGTGGAAATATGTTATGTTTTCAGGCGGTATGCACTCTCCACAGTGCATATTGCGTTTATCATACACATTAGGCGTATGTAGCATGTACGTGCATGGCGCATGTAATACCATACAAAAAAGATCGAAAACGCAAGATGTAATGTAAAATCTATGCGAAAGCGTATTTATGATGCTTATTTAATAGAGTTGTGAGTTAAAATTATGAAGACCTCTCGTTTCAATGGAATCGCATACTTTATAGGGGCCAACAAAATAATTTTTTTTTAACTGTGAAGCAAAACCTGGATCATGCTCGCAAAAATATATGCTGTAACTAAGGGTAATTACGGCGGTACCAAAAAGCTTTCATTGAAATTTTTTTTTCAAAATTTCAAACAAGTTTTTTATTCCTTTCTAATTGCCAGAAGTGATTCTCAATTTCTTTTAGAACCGCTGTGATATATTGTACAATATAATAATATAGATTTGAACCATTGAAATTGATTCAGCCATTTTCAAAAATAAAGAACATTCAGATTTAACCAACAAAAACAAACTCTCAACAAAATACTTGAATCCTCAACAAGAAGAGATTAATTTTCAACCAAGCATATGCATTTTCAACCAAAAAATTGATTTTATACCGAAAAGGATGAATTTTCAACAAAATACAAAAATTTTTAACTTCATAGTTAGATTTTTTACCAATTTGTTGTATTTTTGAGCCAAAAAAAATTTTTAGTCAAGAAAGAAGAAAAAATTGCAATCAATTTGTTGAATTTTCAAGCCAAAATTGTTGAATTTTGAAATAAGTAATTCAATTTTGAACCAAATAATAAAATTTATAACCAAAAAAGGTTAATTCTTAACAGAGTCTGAGGCTTGTAATCATTAAATAAAAAAAATCATGAAACATTTATAGTAATTGAATAATGAATTATTAATAATTATTATGAAAAATTACAAGAAATAATCGACTTCAAATTGAAGGACCTCTGTTTATTTTTTAGTGAATGGCTAAATTTATTATTTAACATGCTTCATTTGAGCTCTGAACATACCTTTTTCTGGAATTTATTCAATTTTACTATTTTGAATCGTAGCTTGTGCAAGGAAAATCGTAAACGCGGCTATTTTACGTTGTGATATTTACTAAATACCACAAAAATGCGTTCAGAGTTCAAATTATGCATTTTGAATGGTAAATTTATCCATTTAATTTTTTTCGTAACCGAATTATAAAATAAAAATGAAATGCTTACCCTTGTAACCTGTAAAAAGTGAACTTAAATTACAAGCTTTTCTGAATATATGCCATAAAATCATTATTTCTATTATTTGAAAAAAAAAAAAATTATTTTACCAATTAGATGAACATCAAAATAACAATAAAATGTTAGATAGTCATTTGAGGTGTGTTTTGATACTCTATGGTTAGTTTCTTCTAATTGCCTCAAAACCACATATACATATATACATCTTCATTTAAAACTATCCCATTGCAATATTCTAAATATTTGTTATCCTTGGTCGAAAAAGAACAACTTTTTGGCTGCAAACCCCGTAAATTCTTGTGGATTCTTAAAGTTGTAAATTCTTTTAGTTGTACTTTCTTGTAAATTCGCGTAGGAAATTGAAACTACAATAAAATACAGCAATATACAAAAAAAAGTACAAAATACACGTCCGAAAAATGGAAAAAAGTTGTACTTTTCTGTCATTTTGTTTTTAATTTATTGCATTTATTTGTAGACTCCTGTAAAAATAATTTTATTTTTCTGTACTTTTTTGTGCACATTTTTTCACTAGAGTTTCTTTTAATATTTTGAAAATGTAATAATCTGAATAGATTGGTTCAGAATCAACCAGAAAAAAGAGATATATTCATTTACATGGCAACGAACTTGCAATTTCCTTCCAGTGGAGCATTTATATAAAGGAAGTTTATACTAGACAATAAAATAATGACTCATGCATGCGAGTGGAATTCATTAAAATAATTCATATGTCGGGGAAATCCGTACTAGAGGATCTTGGGATTATTCAATGGTGAAGTGACTAATTAATTATTATTATTTAAAGTCTGATGATTATTCAAATCCTGAGGTATTGTGAGGAAACCTCAATATTTAAACCTTGACATTTACGTATTTATTGAAAAGTCTTCCTTTTAAGCAAAGTCCATAAGAACAAAAAATTTGCAATACAAAAAAAGAATCAGTAATCAATCAAAACATTATAATCGTCATGGCCGATTCGGGAAACATATTCAACTATAAGGAAGAAATGTGCGAAACTACTTGCAGAACTGAATCATTCTATCAAGGGGGGTTTGGCAATGTTTTTTTCAAAATTTTTGTAATGAAAGGTCATGAGTATTAATTTGGCAAAGCAGCAAGATGCGATTTTTGGCAATTTTTGAGAAAAATGATTTTTAAACGATTTTTTAAATTAATTTTTTTCCTTTTCATTTATTGAGATGTTTATTTATTTAATTGTCTGGTAAAATTTTATCAAATTATGTAAATATACAAATTTTTTACAATTCTTTTCAATGTTTTATTTTCTGAAAATTGGAACATTCGAAAATTAGTTAAGTATAATAATCTACCATTCATTCGTCTTATCAAATTCTCTTCTACACTAAGTTTTTACCCTTGCACAAAAATGCTTTATAATTGATTTTCAATTGAATAATTTTGCAATTCAGATTCAAATCAGTGAATTTTGAGAGGCGTGATGCAATCTTTGTAAATAATCAATTTTAATGAATTAGTTTCAAGATCCATATGATTTCCCAAGATCCAAAAAAATATAATTTTTGAAGTTTTTGGAATAATTAAACATCAAAGCTTCACTGTCATTTTCACAGTGATTTTTCTTAACAGGAATCTAATTTTCTAGTGAAAAAATCTATCTAATTACTTCGAATGTAATTGGGTACGACATGATATGATACTTATTATTAACATATTTATCATCTTTAAAATTTCTATAACCTCAAATGGGAAGATTTTAGAAAAAGGAATTGGAAATTGAATTATTTCTTATTTTAAAATGTCCCAAATTATTGAGCATTTTGAACTCAAATTAAAAAAATAATTTGAAATTGAAAGGCTTAAAATCGTGCAATTGTCCGTTTTTTACTTGAAAATTAAAAAAAATGATTTAAAACTGAAAAATATTTGATTGGAAAATTTCAAGAAGAAATAATTATTCTAAATTGAGTGTTAAAAATTAAAACATTCGAAATTAAAAAGTAAAAAATTGTATTGTTTAAAATAGTTACAAATTTAATTATGAAAAATATAAGTCACAATTAAACAATTGTTTATTTTCAAATGATTTAGGTTTACTTGAAATAATTGAAATTTAAATGGGTTTGAGTATAAACAAGTTTTAGTATGACAATTCTAGAATTTCAGAAGCATTGAGTTTAAAACAGTAAATTTTTTTTCCAATTTCAAATTGTCAAATTGTAATCTCTTCGAATTGAAAATTATTTAAATTCAAAAGTTTTTATTTTTAAATTATTCATTTTTGAATGCTTTTAATTATAAATAATACAATTTCAATTCCTTTGATATTTAAATGATCCAATGTTCAGCAGTGTAATCTGATAATATTCCATTTTTAACGTTTTGAAGTAGGAATTGTATAATTTCAAGACTTTCTAATGAAAATTTCCAATTTTTAGAGCTTTTGATTACATTTTTTAAATTTCAAACACGTTACATTTCAATTTATTCAATTTTAAAAGCCTTCATTTAGAAATCATATACGTAAAATTCCTTTTCATTCCATTCGAAATATTGTGCTTTTTAAAATTTTACCCAATCTAAAATTATTTGATTTGGAACGTTTTTAATTTGAAATCGTTTAATATATATTTAAAAATGTTCAAACGCTTTCATTGGAAAATTATTGATTCAAAATTTTTGTAAACATAATATTTTGAAAAATTTGTTCAATAATGGATTTGAAAATCGTTTATATTTTTAATGTTAGAAAATAAAAATCCAGAAACGTGAACGCTCGTTTCACATTCGTATATTTACTTCTAGTTAGTAATAATTATTAAATAAACATTCCATTAAATAAAAAGCAAAAAAAATGTAAATGTGAAGTAATTTTTCTCTTAAATGTCTAAAGAGCGCATTTTGCTACTTTGGAATACTAGACTATAAATAACAGATGCATGCGAATGGAATTCATTAAAATAATTAACACATCGGGGAAATCCACACTGAAAGATCGTGTCAATCTTTTGCATGTCATTTTTCCATATTTCCGGAAGAAGATCTTGCTTCTTGGAGAAACATTAGTTTATTACAAAAATTATAAATAAAAAAATACAATTTCTAAACGCTATTTATAAATTTAAATTTCAACAGAAAGTAATAACTGAAATATCTGTAATCCTAATTTTTCAAGCTTTCAATATTTCGTAAATAATTTTTTTCAAGTGAGATTTCTTTTGGGACGGGAGTGAATTGAAAAAAAAAACGACGGACCGACCAATCGAAAAAATACCATTTTTCAACATTTCCATTGCACCAAAACTTACTCAAAAAGATAAATTTTGAAGAAAAAAAAACATGAAAGAATTACATTTTCAGTTAAAATATTTAACTTTAAGCCAAGAAAAAGGGAATTTTCAACAAAATAGTTAAACTTTCTTTCCAAGTGATGAATTTTCGATAAAAAATTAATTCTCAGTAAAAACTGTAATTGTTGATATTTCCATAAAAAATATTTTAATTTTCGATCAAAAACCATTAAATTAAACCAAAAAATACGAGTTTTCAACAAATTATTTGAATCATCAACCATAACCGACTAATTTTCAAACCAAAAAGAGGAATTAATGACACAGAAGTTGAATTTATAACACAAAAATATGCATTTTCTACCAAAATAAATAAATTTTCAACCCAAAAAAGATGAGAAGGGAATTTTCAACTGAAAAAGATCAATTTTCTGACAAAAAGGAAATAGCTATTGTATATGTTCAGTCAAAACAATTGATTAAAAAAAAATATTTTTCAACAAAATAGTTAAACTTTTAAGCAAAGAAATGAATTCTTAAGTAACATAATGAATCTTCAACCAAAAAAATGAATTTTCAACCCGATAGTTGAATTTCTTACCAAAGAGGACAAATTTTCAACAAAATAGATTTTTTCTGTTAAAAAAATTAATTTTCAAAAAAGTGAATCAGTCACTAAGAACATTTTTAGATTTTTAGAGGATTCTACCAAATTCCCTTTCTGAAAGGGAAATGGCTTAATGGTATACCTATACCTACCACAAAAGACAAAATTTCAACAAAATACAGAAATTTTCGACAAAATAGCTGAATTTTCAAGTAAAGAAGATAAGTGTTGAACCACACATGGAACAGTTGAATTTTCAGTTAAAAAAATTAATTTCTAACAAAAAGTTACAAATTTTCAACAAAATATTTAAATTTTAAGCAATGAATTAATTTTTAACTAAAATAATGAATCTTCAACAAAGAAAAAACAATTTTCAACTCAATAGTTAAATTTTCAACTAAACAGATGAATTTTCAACCAAGAAGATTAAATGTCTATCAAAAAAGATAAATTTTCGACAAAAAATATGAAAGTTGAATTTTCAGTTACAAAAATGAATTTTGAATGAAAAAAAAAATTTTTTCAATCAAAGAAACGAATTTTCAACCAAAAAAATTTTTTTTACCAAACAAGATTAATTTTGATTAAAAAAACATGAATTTTTTACTAAATTTTGAATTTTCGAAGGAATTTTCAACCACATAATTTAATTTTCAATTAAAGAAATGAATTTTCAACCAAAAAGGTGAAATAGTCACCAATAAGTTTAATATTCAGCCATGAAAGACAAAGTTTGATTAAAGTACCGACATTTTCAATCAAACAGCTGAATTTTCAGGCAAAGAAGATAAATATTAAACAAATGAATTTTGAACCAAGAAGATTGAATTATTACTAAAAAAGATAAATTTTCAACAAAAAAGGAAATAGTTAAATTTTCAGTTGAAAACATTAATTTTCATTTGAAAAAAACTAACCAAAAAGGTTAATTTTCTACCAAAAAGATTGATTTTTAACAAATTACATTGATTTTAACCAAATTTTGAATTTTTAACCGAAGAAATGAATTTTAAACTAAAAAGGTGAAATAGTCATCACGAAAATTTATATTGTACCACAAAAGACAAAATTTCAACAAAACACAGAAATTTTCGACCAAATAGCTGAAATTTCAAGTAATGAAGATAAATGTTGAACCACACATGGAATAGTTAAATTTTCAGTTAAAAAAATTAATTTCTAACCAAAAGTAACAAATTTTTAACATAATAGATAAATTTTTAAGCAAAGAATTAATTTTTAACTAAAATAATGAATCTTTAACCGAAAAAAAAGAATTTTTTTTACCCAATAGGTGAATTTTCGACCAAACAGATGTATTTTCAACCAAAAAGATCAAAAATACCTTGAAAAAAGAATCTTAACATCAAAAATACAAGAAGATTAAATGTCTATCAACAAAGATAAATTTCCGACAAAAAATATGAAAGCGGAATTTTCCTTCACAAAAATGAATTTTCAATAAAAAAAAAATTTTTAATCAAAGAAATGAATTTTCAACCAAAAACATTAATTTTTCACTAAAAAAGATTAATTTTGATAAAAAAACATGAATTTTTAACCAAATTTTGAATTTGTGAAGGATTTTCAACCGAAGAATTGAATTTTAAACTAAAAAGGTGAATTGGTCATCAAGAAAATTAATATCGTACCACAAAAGATAAAGTTTCAACAAAATACAAAACTTTTCAACCAAATAGCTGAATTTTCAAGTAAAGAAGATAAATGTTGAACCACACATGGAATAGTTAAATTTTCAGTTAAAAAAATTAATTTCTAACCAAAAGTTAGAAATGTTTAACATAATAGTTAAATTTTTAAGCAAAGAATTAATTTTTAACTAAAATAATGAATCTTCAACCAAAAAAAAAGAATTTTTAACCCAATAGTTGAATTTTCGACCAAACAGATTTATTTTCAACCAAAAAGATCAAAAATACCTTGAAAAAGAATCTTAACATCAAAAATACAAGAAGATTAAATGTCTATCATCAAAGATAAATTTTCGACAAACAATATAAAAGTTGAATTTTCAGTTACAAAAATGAATTTTCAATAAAAAAAAAAATATTCAATCAAACAAATGAATTTCCAACCAAACGGATTAATTTTTTACTAAAAAAGATTAATTTTGATCAAAAAACATGAATTTTTAACCAAATTTTGAATTTTTAAAGGATTTTCAACCGATGAAATGAATTTTCAACTAAAAAGGTGAATTAGTCATCAAGAAAATTAATATTGTACCACAAAAGACAAAGTTTCAACAAAATACAGAAATTTTCCACCAAATAGCTGAATTTTCAAGCAAAGAAGGTAAATGTTAAACCAAACATGGAACAGTTACATTTTTTGTGAGAAAAAATAATTTCAAACACACAAAAAAACGAATTTCCAACAAAATAGTGAATCGAAAATAATGAATCTTCAACCAAAATGATGAATATTCAACGCTTCCAAATCATATAAGATTTTCTGTAAAATCTATAACAAAATGTTGGAAAATGTGCCGTGTTTTTTTTTCTGAAGAATTGGTAATTAGTACGCACGTAGCGCGCACAATGTTCTAGTGTACCTATATTTCATATTCTTGAAAATTCCTTCCTTCATACCCATATTGACTTACGTAGTGTGCAGTTCATTCACATTCTACGTATTATCCATTTTAGTTATAAATTCTTAGTATTAAGTAACTTGGCCTATCAAAGGAGTGGAAAATATTATGCATTTATGTTGTAGAATCTATGGATTATCAATACTCAATTCTCGATACGTAATACAAGTAATTCATGTAATATGTCTTATGTCATCCAAACAAGCAAGACTTGTTGTAGTAGAAATGTTTCCAGAAGGAAATGCCAATGTTCTATGAGATATAATGCTGTAATTCAATAACAAAATATAATTAAAATATAATTAAATTTAATTAATCCTCCTTTTTTTAACAACAAGTTTGTGAAATTAGTTAAATTTCTATTCACAATAAAGCAATGCTTAGTCAATAGGGTCTCACATAAAATCCCCTTTTTGAATTTTTTAAAACATTTAATAAAAAGTGTGTATTTATAATTAAAATATAAAATAAAATAAATAAATAAATAAAATAAAAATATAAAATTTATAATACTTTCTCTTTCGAAATCGCTACACGAAAAAAAAAAATGTTTTAAAAATAGCTTGTTTTCAGTCTAAAAATGTTCTTTTTAGGTTTAAGTTTTTTTCACATTCCTGGAGGTAAAGAAAGTCTTCCCAATTTTTAAGGGATTTTTATCACTTACTTTATATATATTTTTTAAATTTTCATTTTGGTTTTTAATTAAATTATCTTCATAATTTGTGGTTTAAAATTTTTCTAAACATGTGTGGGCTTTTTTATCATAGAAATACACAAGAGAAAAAATTTTCATTTCTAAAGTTTAAACTATCTCATTTTGTTCAATACAGGAAATTCTTTGCAAGGGTGCCACGTGACCCTCAGATTTTGTTCGATATGAAAACAAATTTCTAAGGTGGGTACTAACACCCTTAAGGTTGCGATTTTACGATAAAGTTGAGATTAAGGTAGTTTTTATGCCAAAAATCGGGTTTCTGGAAAGATAATGTTTTGTATGATTTTCAGAATTGGAAAAAATGTTATCAGTAATTTGCCATGAAAGAAAAAACATGATTTATTACAAAAAAAGTTTAAAACTAAGAAAAAGGTAATTATTTTATCATTTGTTTTTATAATAATTTTTTTCTTACTGTCTGATTTTAATAAATCATAGCTTATTTCCGGGGGAAAATCACCCATAAATCTATTTTTTTTTCAATTTTAACAATAAGTGAATACTCTTCAAATACAGTTATTCATTTTAAAAAATTTTCCTTCTAAAAAATTGTTTTAACGTTCCCAGCCATTGAAGAATTTACCTTCCAAATTGGAAACAGTAGAGTTGTAGAGAATTTCTTTTTTCGAAAAAGGCCTTCATTTATTAAAACTAAACCATTTTTTTTAAATTGGTAAAAAGCGATACTAACATAAAATTAGTTGCAAAAAACATTGTTGAAATAAATTTTTGTTTTAAGTTTTCAAATTGTTAGATTAAAAAAAATGTTGTTTTATTTGAAATGATATCATCAGTAATATTATTTTGATTCTTTAAAGCATAGAAAAACTATTTTTTCAGAGATCTCATGTTTGGCATGACAACTACCTCAAGAAATGAAATTAATCAATAACAATTTTTTTTAAATGATGAAACTATCAGGAAATATTACTTACCTCACTGACAAAAATTTATACTATTTGAGGAAAAATTTAAGCAATTCTTTTTCTCCAATTAAAAAATTAATTTTTTCAACAAATAAAAAAAGTGATAAATACCAAATTAAAAAAGTTGCTTTTAAACCTTCCACATTCTTTTTTGAAATTTTCGGAAATCTTTTAAAATGGTTTACAATATTTTCCACCAATCTCTGTGAATAAATTTATCAAGATAAAAAATCATTTCAAATTTTCTCAGGAATTTTAAGAAAATATTTCTATTATAAAACGTTTCAAAATCCTAAAAAGGCTTCAAAATTTTACTTCGAAATCTTGAAAAATTTACGAATCGATTAAAATTTTGTTAAATCTTTTCAAATTTTAAATTATTTTTGTATTTTTTTAAAACCTCTAAATTAATATATTTCAAAATCATTTGAATTTTACCTACAATTAAAAAAATAATTGCCGAAAAATCTTCCAGATTATTCTTTAGTAATTTTGGAAATGTTTTGAAATTTGTAAAATATTGTTCAATAATTCTTAGAATTCACTATTAAAAATAATTAACCATTTAAAATATACGCCGGAATCTTAAGAGGATTTTTGTATTCTCTTGAAATCTTTCAAAATTCTTAAAAAGATTCTAAATTTTGTGTTCGAAATCTTCAAAATACTACATATTGATTGAAACATTTTAAAATCTTTTTAAATTCAAAATGATTTTTGAATCTTTTCAAAACTTCTTAATATCTCTTAAACGCACTCGATTTTTAAAATAAAATTTAGTAATCTTGCGAAGTTGACAACTGTTGCTTTAAAATCTTCTTTCGTTTTCGAAATTCTAGGAAATCCATAGTCTTGATTTCTTTTTCAATTTTCTCTTAAAATACATTTTTTGAAATAAAAATTCATTTGAAATTTTCTCAGGAATCTTAAGAAAAATGTTGTATTCTCTTCAAACCCTTCAAAATTCTTGGAAAGCTTCTTTTTTCAAAATTTTGATTGAATTATGTATTAAAAAGTCAATAATGTAAAAACATTCTTATGTGTTATCTAATAGGTCAAACATGATTTTTTTCAATTAAACAGAAAATAAGGTAAGGTAAATGTAATAATAAAAATAATAAGAAATAATTATGATACAAGTAAATTTTACATTATAAAATATTGTTAAAAAATATATTGTTGAGAATATGTTAAAAGTAACATTCAGTGATAAAAGTTATTGATTGTTAACATTTTATAGTAATAAACGGAATTTAAAATTATTCAAATGGGATCAAAAAAACCTTCACGATTAATAGGACGTTTACCTTACTGAAGACTTTCCTTTTACACGAATTTATCGATTTTTTCACTGTTTGAAAACATAATTTTTCAATTGTAGGATTAGTATTCTCTATATACTATTTTCAAGAGTAGAAATTGTTGTCAGTAAAGTAAATAATATTTCATAAAAGTTTCATATAATTAAAAAAAAAGTTTAGGATGTTAATACCCACCTTGAAATTTTTTTCTTAACTAATAAAATTTGAGGGTCACGTGGCACCCGGATAAATAATTTCCGGTATTGTACAAGATGGGATAATTAAAATTGTAGAAATGAGAATTTAAAAACTTTAAAAATTTGATTTTTCGGCATAAAACCCTCCATACCGAGCTCTAAATATTTTATAAAAATCTGGCCAAAATAGGGGATCATTTGCTAGCCCAAACACAGAAAAAACTAAATGTAATCTTCACAGCGATTTCAGAGTAATCTTCACCTGCAACAAAAATTAACTTCACCTGTTAAGATTCACCCACCATATGGGAAATGGTTACCATGTCAACTCCATTAAATCTTGTTTTGTTTCGATGCGGAAAAATTCAACTTTATCTAGGGGAAAGCACCCCCTTAAAATATAGATAATGATTTACCGTAGATAAACTTATTTAACTGGTAAACTGGCAAAAAATGTTCATTATTTATGTTAGTAAAACATTTCAGCAAGGATACTATATTTTCTGACGAAGTTTCATTGAAATTTTGAATTAATTAATGTGTGAGAGCAAAAAATTAATTTTTAACCTGGAAAAAAATTTTCTTCTTCATTATTCATACTTTTTGCCTTAATGAAACATTTTTGTGGCATGTTTATACATTAGAATCAAAGCTTGAAGTTTAATGAACAATATTTATTGATGCAAAGCGTTATTTTTTTATAATTTAAAAATATTTGAGGATTTTTTATTGGACATTACATTTTTCAACTGTAGATAACCAACAGCAGATAATGGCAAAATTCCGAAAAACGTCGCTGTCAAAATTGGGAGCTCTGCCACTGTCTCGTAGTTGTTTAAGTTAAAGGTTGTGTTTATTCGTTTATTTTGATTTGTGATGTTTTTAAATTCAAGTTCCTGTAAATAAGAAACCAAGAAAGTAGTGTAAATTATTAGTTAATAAAAAGGACATAAATTTAATTTTGTCAAGGAGTTTTTCGGCAAAGATATCATTTTTAGGATTAAGGTATGTAAAGATTCTGCATTTTTCTGTCATCACAAGTCAGATTAAATGGTACGTAGATTAAACATCTCGTATCAATCGTACCAAACTCACGGAATATCAGAGATAAAAAAATGTCAAAAAATTAAGCTTTTGTGATTTTTGTAATAATAAACTGATTTTAATTGTAAATATACTAATGATAAATTAAAATTATCGAGAATTAAGTAATTTGTCATGTCGAGGAGCAATAACAGAAACGATGATCTATTGATGGATAGAGGTGTCAAATTCGTACCCTTGACCGGGTCTAATACAAATGTTTAATATAGCTAATTCACTCATTTTATGATATTATTTCTATCAGAATATTCAATTAAATATGTAAGCTTCATTCGAGAAAGAAAATTTGTCTTCATTTTTGGAAACTGATGTAGTTAAATGTTGTTGAACTTTTTGCTATCTACTGCAGTGCAGGGTCGTTTTCCCTACTTGAAAATTGCCAGCGATAAAAATACACTTCTGTTTTTTTTTGTGAAGAAAGAAACTTATGAGTGAAGGTTTTAGAAAATATAAAAAAAGGATTTTATGAGGCATCCTATTATTCAGTTTTTAGGAAGACTAACACTTCTTTTAAATTATTTTATTTTCCTGCTTGTCGAACCCAGCACTTATTTTCTGTACTTTTTTCATTTTTATCTCACATTTTTGTTGCTTTTATTATAATCACTTTCAATATGGTGCAGTAGGATTGATTAATTGTTTTACTTTTGATAAACAAGTTTGATACAAGTACACATTCAAAAAAAGTGATGTTATTATCACACCATACTTCGTCGACTCTTTCATTGGACCTGACATTATTGCGTTTAAGGTAAAGATTAATGTTCTATTATGTCAAAGGACAAAATAGAAAGAAATACTCGAACAGATTTGGTCATCGATTTCTTTTTCTTCCCGATAAAAAAATACCAGTTAAATTGACGTCAATAATGTATGCAGTAAGCTACAAAACATGAAGAATATTCGGAAGGGGCAATAGATTTGAAAGCATATGCAGTTACCACGCAGTTGCTAGTAAATGAAGGATAGAAGGTCAACGACAGAGGCTGAGAAAATTAATTAATCATCAAAATACTCAGGACGTTGAAAATTTACATAATTGTTGGAGACACACTTTTTTTTGATACTAAAGGTTTTATTGCACAACCAATTTTGCCTGGGAATCCCCATATTCTAAAAAATTGGCCAATTCCTCTTACGGATGCTTCGGATGCGGTTCTTCGAAGATTTTTTTTATTAAAAAATGCAGAATCACACGTTGCTTCAAAACGCACGTCGACTTCCACTTACGTGTCATTTTGCATCATCGATGGATTCTTATTCATCTCTTGATCTCATAGATGTACAAACATCGACGTGCAAAGTAAACTTTGCCGAACGATTTTCCCATCCTATGGAGGAGTAAATACAAGGTTGCATATTTCTGCAACGGTACAATTTTTAATAGGTAACTTGGTCAATGTGGGTTGGAATAAAATTCAAGTAAAAAGAAGTATTTTTTGCTAAATAATGATAAATTAACTATTATACAAGGAAGACAAATATCAAAGAACAAGGGAACAGATAACACAGGCACACGAAAAAAAGTCTTTTCCATCAGAAATTTCTATACTTTTTTGGGGTCGCTGAATCCGAATTCAGGGTTGGTTTGTCCTTTTTGAGGTTAGGAACGAAATGTGATCTGACCGAGTCAAACCAACCCCGGATTTGGATACAGCGACCCCAAAATCCTATGGAAATGTTTGTCTCGTCTGGTGGACGAGACCTTTTTTTCATGTTTTCTCGTGTTTCATTGTTTTTTCCACCAGATGAGACAAACATTTCTATACGTTTTTGGGGTCTCTGAATCCGAATCCGGGGATGGCTTGACTCGGTCACATCGCTTTTCGTTCCTAACCTCAAAAAAGTGAAAAAAAGTTTCAACTTTCATCACTTATATGAGGATAGTTACAAAATACGTTCTGGCCGAGTCAAACCAACCCCGGATTCAGAATTAGTGACCCCAAAAACGTATAGACTATGGACACAAATTTTTTCCGACGTAATTAGGGTGGCTACCCGATGGATCATTTTAAATTCCCGCTCATTTCCCGGTCAATTATTAATTTTGTATGGTCAATTTAAAAGAGTTCGAAAGTTTCGAATGATTTCAAACGATTTTTAAATATTTCAAAGATTTCTGATTTAGAACAGAGAATTTTGTAAAAGGATTATAATTTCCAAAATTCCCTCTTCCATAGTCAAAATTATAATTGTTTACTGGATTTTTTTTATATTAATTTTTTTTGTTTCCCGTCCAAGCTGAGAATTTTAATTCTTTATGCAAATTGTATATACCAAGTCACAATTAAATTAATTTTCATAATTCCCTGTTTTAAATCAGAATTATATTTGTTATATTTATTATTTTAGGATTAATCAATCAAATTATTTTAGATTTTTTCAATTCGGTAATATTATAAACTGTTCAGGAATTTCATTATTCGGGCATTTTCCAATTCGGGATTTTTAT
Source organism: Andricus curvator (assembly GCA_932195095.1). Classification (NCBI taxonomy): domain Eukaryota; kingdom Metazoa; phylum Arthropoda; class Insecta; order Hymenoptera; family Cynipidae; genus Andricus; species Andricus curvator. The sequence continues at coordinate 219,600 of CAKNYM010052997.1, forward strand.
ATTTCAGTTATTATGAGGGATTTTTATATTTCAGCTATTATGAGGAATTTTCAAAAATTGATGAATTGTGACGTACATCAGGGATTTTTTTGTAAATTCCCTTTCTATCAATAAGAATTAAAATTATTCTCCAAAATTTTCCGTTCCATGTCCAAAAGTACTTCGTTTAATAAAAAATTATAATTCGTTGCTAGATTCCCTTTTCCAAAGATAAAATTATAATTCTTTACAGGATTTTTTAAATATAAGTTATTTATTCCCCGTCCAAACTCAGAATTATAATTCATTTTGAAAATTCCCTATACTAAGACACAATTAAATTCATTTCAAAAATTCCTTGTTCCGCGTAACAATTATATTTATTTTCTCTCTGTTTCTCTTATAATTAAGAAATATAGTAACTCCCTTTTTCCAAAATTAGAAACAGGGAATATGAAAAATCCGAATAAAACTGATTTTCCAATATTTCCCTTCCATGTTGTAAATTACCTGTTCTAAGACAAAATTATAATTCTATACTATATTCCCTGTTTTAAAGTAAAAATTATAATTCTCCACAGGATTTTTTGAGATTTAATTTATTTATTCCCCGTCTAAACTCAGAATTATAATTCATTTAGAAAATTCCCGTTACAAAGACTCAATTCAATTCATTTCCAAAATCCAAAAGAAAAGTTTCAAATTCTGCCGAATTCTGACTTGGAAAAGGGATTTTTTTACATTTCCTTCTTCTAAAAACAGAATAAAAATATTTTTTCAAAATTCTCATTCCATCTCGGAAAATCCCGAAACTGTAAAATTCCTAAAAAATTAAATATTCGAAATAAAAAATTCCCGAAATTATAAAATTCCGAATTGGGAAATTCCCGAAAAATAAAATTTCTGAACAGTTCACAATATTCCCGAATTGGAAAATTCCCGAATAATTTGATTGATTAATCCTAAAGTTCTTGAAAAAATTAATTCTGATTTCAAACAGGGAATTTTGAAAATTAATTCAATTGTGTTTTGGTATAGAAAAATATCCGAAATAGAAAATTCTCGAATTTAGACAATTAAACAAATTTTTTTTTGGGAGAATATTATTTATTTATTAAAAATACAATAATCAAGTATTATGAATTGAGAAAATATTTTTTTAAATGTTTGAAGTTTTTAAAATTATTGTTTCAATCCTGCAAAGTTTGTGTGTAAAATGTTATTAGGTTCGAAGAAAATTTAGGGGTAAATTTTTTGTCTTCCAAGGCACACGCGCTTTCAAATTTCAACGATAATAAAATATTCAATTCTTCATTGAACAAAATTTTTCATCCAGAAATATATTGCTTCAATGATGGTTATTCAAAATTGAGAAAATAATTTAAAAAAATAGTCAAACAATAAAAAAAATGTTCTCTGATAAAAATATTTCATTATTTTTATTTTAATAAATAAATAATATTCATTAAAAAACAATTTTTGTAATGATTAAGAATCACAAATTTTATAATTCGTATATTTTAAAATTTTGCAATTTTCTGGCGACAATTTTATTATTCGGGAATTTTTTAATTTGGTAATATTATAAAGAATAATAATTATATATTATATATAATATAATAATAATATATTAATAATTAATATAATATTTTCCAGGAATATTCAGGCATTTTCCAATTCGGTATTTTTATATTTCAGCAATTTTATGATTTCAGGAATTTTCTGTTTCGAATATTTTCTTTTCCGAGGTTTTCAGTTGTTCCGTAAAAGATATAATTTTTAACGAAATTTCCTGTTATGAAGTGAACCCCAAATGAAAATTATAATTCTTTACGGAAATTTCTAGTTCTATCTCATAATTTTAATTATTTGAAAAATCTCCAGTTTCAAAGTCAAAATTCTAATTCTTTGCGGAAATTACCTGTCCCAAAGTCAAAATTATAATTGTTTATGAAATTCTTAGATCAAAAGTCAAAATTATAATTCTTAACGGGATTTTCCTCTCTTAATTGTCAACATTATATTTCTCTACTGAAATTTCCTGTCCCAAACTCAAAATTTTAATTATCCAATAAAATTCCCTGTCCCAAAATGTAAAAATTATAATGCTTCACCGAAGTTCCCTCTCCCAAACTCAAAATTATAACTAAAATTCTGTGTTGTAACTTTTATTTATAATGATTTTCGAAAATTCTCTGTTTCAAGTCAGGATAATTGTAATTCTTTGCGTGCATTTAAAAAAAATAGTTTTTATTTATTCTTTGCCCCAACTCTGAATTATAAATCTTGGAGAAAATTCCCTGTCTCAAAGTTGAAACTACAATTCTTTACTGAAATCCCCAATCCTGAATTGTTATTGTTATGGAACATTCCCTATTCCAAGTGAGAATTATGATTTTTCCACAAAGTTCGTCTTCCAATTCAGATTTAGTGTGGTAAAATATATAAAATCATTTTCAGTTTGCCTTCATTATACGGCTTTTTTTGGTGAACTAAATTCCCGGTTTTCCCGATTTCCCGGTCAGTTAGACACCCTGACAATGGATCCGTATTTCCTAGTTGATTAGAGACAATGATTATGGGGAAATTATTATAGGAAAATAGTTATAAAATATGTTTACATACATAAGAATATTTTTAAATACCAATAAATAACTCTCATCAGTACTTCTTTGTATTCTATTTATAAATGGTGAAGGTTCATGGAATATTATAATTTATTCCTTCAGAATCTTGAGTTTATTTATACTGTAATATATGACACTTAGATCAAGGGTATCTTAACGGAGGTACCGGAATTTAGGGCAAAAATAAAAAAAAATTATTTACTGACTCCACTAGACAGCATTTAAATAAACAGAAGGTAATCATTGTGCGGTTTGTTTCATTCAAAGGAAATTGAGGATAAGTTACATGCATATTTGCGTCAATGTTGTACTAGTCATAAACAATAAGAATAAAGTGTCAGTTCATGTAGTTAAATTATGCCCCTATTTCACTTTTTTTCCCCTGCAAAATGGATTTTATGTGACTTTATTCCTGAAAGGTGGACATGTTTGTAGCGAGAATTTATGAATTAAATTAGATATTAGAACGGAATGTACTTGTAGAGTGCGCTTAGTCGTCATTGATTCGATAACTAATGTCATTAGAGGCACACGTTAATTAACAATTATGCATTATAATTCAGAATTATGGTTTATGAATTATTAAATTTATCTTTGTGCTATAAATTTCGAAATTACTCTTTTTCCTGTGAAGTAAAAAAGAGTTTATTTGTGCTACAAGTTTAAGTTAATTATTTTCTTTTCTAGAGACAGATAAATGGCCCGTTTATACTGATTATTATTAGTGAATTTCAATTCGTTGCATTTTCACATGTGTAAGGTCATAGTAAACGTTTAAAAAATATAAAAGGATGGAATATTATTAAATTCACTTTTAAATAATTCCAGTTCATGAATAATTAATATTGCAGTTTGTTTCTTTTGAATCGAATCTTTGTGAAGGCGAAGAAACTTTTTTTCATATTGACTTAGGTGTATTATGTTTGTCTGAAAAATACTGAAAAACTAAATGCTTTTTTAATTTTTTGATTCTCCTAATCTTCTCCGTAATAGGATTGATTACCCCAAAGGCGGTTATTCTATTAAAAGCTTTCTTTAAATGCCAAAATTTGTATATCTTGTTATTGTTAATATTTTATTCTAAAAGTTTACCTTAATCAATACTTAAGCACTACTGAAGGGACCGTCCATGAATTACTTGAATTATCTTATTTCTAATGCACCTATTTTGTTGAAAACTTATCTTTTTTGGTCGAAAATTCAATAACTTGGTTAAAAGTTGTACTGATTTGTTAAAAGTTTATCTTTTTGCTTGAAAATTGAACTATTTCGATGAAAAATTCGTTTCTTTTTTGGTTTAAAATTAACTTTTTTTCAACTGATGCAATTATTTGGTTAAAAATTTATCTTTTTTAGTCGGAAATTCATGTGTTCTATTGAAAATTCTTTTTTTTCTAATTGGATTCAACTGTTTCTGAATCAAATCAAAATCTTTTTGAACTACTTTTTTTAAAATCAATTTTTTTGGTGAAGATTGATCATTTTAGTTGAAAATTCTTCTTTAGGGTGGAAAATTTAACCAGGGGTTTTCAACTGAAAATAAAACTGTTCCATTACCGGTTAAAAATTTATATTTTTAATTTAAATTGACCTTTTCTATTTGAAAATTCAACTATTTGGTTGAAAATTCATGTACTTTGTTGAGGATTCAACTATTTTGTTGAAAATTCATCTTCTTTGGTTGAATTCTACTGGTTTTTATTTTAAATTAAAATAGTTTTCCGTTGAAATATTAAGTATTACAAGATACGTTGAGAATTCGTTTTGTCGGTTTGAAAATTGAACTGGTTTGTAGAAAATTCGTTTTTTTGGTTTGAATGTTCAACTATTTTGGTAGAAAATTCAACTATATGGTTGAAAAATGAACTATTTATTTAAAACATAACATCAATTGGTAAAAAATGAACTTTTTTTGTAAAAAATTCGTAATTTTGGTTTAAAAATTCAACTGTTTTGTGAAAAATGCATGTATTTTGTTGAAAATTCATCTTTTTGAGCAGCAAATTAATCTTTATTTTTGAAAAATCATCATTTTGGTCGAGGATTCAACTATTTTGTTAAAAATTTGTATTTTTTAGTTAAATTCAACCAGTTGAATATTAGTGTTTTTTGTTTTTGAAAATTAATTTTTTAATCTGAAAACATAACTGTTCCATTTTTTGTTAAAATTTATATTTTTTAGTTGAAAATTCATCTTACTTGATTAAAAATTTCATTCTTGGTGAAAATTCATCTTTGTAGGTTCAAAATTCAACTATTTTCTTGATTTATCTCTTTTAGCCAACAATTTAACTGTTTTGTTGAAAATTTTTTCCTTATGGATTGAGAAATCATAGACCCATACATGAAATACGAAATATCAAGTCTTTCGTTGAGAATTCACCTTTTTTGTTTGAGAACTGAACTATACTTGGTTAAAAATTCAACTGTTTTGTTAAGAATTTAATAAACTCATTAGAAACGTGAAAAAACGCAGAATAAACGTGAAATCCGTGTATAGCCAATGGCTTCGTTACCTTCGGGGGGGTCGACGAGGGACACCGAGGGGGGGGGGGGGCAAAAATATCTCAAAATTGGTAACGTAGTTAATGGAGGATCCCTTAGTTACTTAGACACTACATTTTCAGTAGTAGTGGACGGTTACAGACAGACTAAAAGACAACTTGCTAAGAAGTCACTGGATAACTCGATTATTTTAGTTATTAATTTTTTTATACTTCCAACCTCGACTCAATTAAGTGAGCTTCGTAAAAAAATGTGAAACTTTTAATAACATACTAATTATCGAACAAGAAATGATTCTCAGTTCCGATTTGCTTGGTTCTCAGACATGTTTTAGGGGGCCAAAAAATAAGAAATACGTTTTTTTATTTTGGTGCATTTTCCTATTTAGAGCGTAAAAACCACATCTCAAAGTATTTTTCTGGAAACAAAAAAATTTTCAATTGTAATTATATGTCAATTATAATAATATTTGTTAATTTTATAACAAATTATACAAACAAATGCACTATTTTGCCATTTATTCACAGTAATACTTTCTGCTTTCATTAAAGGACTTTAAATTTATTTAATTGTGATATTCCATCAGAAAACTTGATAATTTCTACATATTTGTTAATGTTATAAACAAAATTATACATATAAACAAATGCACTATTCGGTCATTTATTTACAGAAATATATTCTTTCACTGAAACTATTTCAAATTGGCCTAACAATGGTTTGCTGCGAAAAAATCGAATTTCGCAACATATTTGTTAATGTTTTAAACAAATTATATAAAAAATATTCATATTCGAACAATTTATACGTTGATACAATTTGTTTAAAATAATACATGTGTTGCAATCATTTTTTTGAATCACCATAATGTATATGTAACTATTTCAAAAAAGTTGCGAAAATATTGTTAATTTTAAACCTTATTCAAATTTTCCGGCGGATTGTGGAAAATTGTGAAATCTCTCATCAAAATCAAAAAAGGAAGTTGAATATAATAATTACTTGTACAATTTTGAAAATTGGACGATTTCATGAGAAAGAAGTTGCAATTGCATAATTTCAAATTTAAAGCGTTCAAAATTAACAATTTTATTCTGAATTAAAGAATCTTGAATTTAAATGTTCACAGATTCTTATTAAAATTTTGAAAATTGAATTATTTAGAATTGAAAGAAATTGAAATTGTATTACAGCGGAGTCTCACCTATTTCCCATCTCCCTTATTTCCCGTTTCCTCAATTTCTACTCGGCCGTATACGGTTATTTCCATTTACGCAGTTCCGGCACCTCCCACCACGGTGCCTGTATATTCTCCTCCGCGTCAGTGGCTGACCAATTAATCAGAAGCCCGAAGAGCGGGAAGCCTTGAATTGAGTATTTTAGCATGACGTCATGGGAATACGTCAAACGAATGTTTCGAGCAAATATTCTAAACGTAGAGGCATTAATGCACGAATAGTGACACTTGTCAAATGTAGAACGTATTTTTTCAGTCATGTTCGATTATTTTGGCGATTGACGACCTTTCAGTTTCACGGAGTGAAATAAGATATCCTGAATATCAGGTCAGTGGTACTCTAACCTCAAATTTCGGACAGTTGCTTGTATTTCGTGCTTAAAACTGCAAGGTCGTCAATCGACAAAAGAATGGGACATGACTGAGAAAATAGATTGCACACTTGGGAAATATTACTCTTCAGACCTGTATCACTTACCTTTATGTTTATAATATTTTCTCCAGAAAGTCGTATGCAGTTGCAGTACCATGTAATAACCTCCCTGACAGCTGACATTTCCACCTATCCTAGCATTCTACACTTGAAAACTATTCCACTCATCCTTCCATGACATGATGTCATGCCACAAAACTCACTAGTCTAGTCCGCGAAATATTTGAGCCGTTTTTTGATTTTATTATATTGAGTTTTAGTTGGCAAATTATCCTATTACAACGAAAACACTTGAAAGACACTTGAAAAACACTGACATGCTAAGGGATCGCGACTATTTCAACTGCGCAAATCGGGGCCGTCTGAGCCGTTTTATATTGCGCAATCTCTGCATGTGAGTACCCGCGCACTGTGTTTGTGTCCCTAAGCTGCTGGTGTTTTTCATGCAAAAGTCGCAACCGTCTCTCGCCCCTTGAGCTGAGAAACTGCGTGGGCCAGCAGTTCTAGGAATGCCGGGTGTATTTATCGTTATATTATTATTTATGGTATTTAATGATTTCAAATGGACCGCGGTTTTCGGGACATGCGCAGTTGAAAAAGTTATTTAGAACAAGCGCAGCGATACAAGAACGGGGCAGCCAATGAACGTTGCTTGAGCAAAATATCCTGCCCACTCGCGGTAAATGTGGGGCCCCCTCCAGCGTAGAAATAAAAGAATCGTTACGTTTCAAGCACGCAAAAATTTAAAACGTAAGAATTTATATAATTTTTAAATCCAAGCGAATAAAATTTGACAATTTGAAATTGAAAACTAAATTGAATGTTTCAATATTAAAGCTTCTGAAATTATATAATGTTCGCTTGTTATAAAACAAAATTATTATTTAATATCAAAATTGATTAGAAAACTTTTGAGAAAAACATAAATATATTATATACTCAAACTCCTTGAAATTTTTAAGTTGTTTATTGTTTTCAAAATCCGACCGCCGCGCGGGCACATTCCCGTCGCGCCCTGCGCGCGCAGCTCGCTTCGCGCTCGATAATGTATTTACCTCGCGCTACGCGCTCGGTCATTGTAGTTTCCTCACATTTGTGCATAGACCTTTTAAAACTCAAGGTCAAAGCCTCGACGACTGTAATTTGGTGATTGTGAATTCTCTTTTGTTAAAACTTCTTCGGCTTTAACGAACACATTCTCATCACGTATCTCGTGCTTCGCACTCGATTTGGTCCAAAATATCAACTTTTCTACATTAGGTTCATAAAATGTATATTACATTTATTTATATACCTCGGCCTGGAATTTCTTATTCAGATAATGCAATATAAAGTACAAATTTTATTGCTCATGATTACTTTAATATTTGTTTCTTTTTTTGCAATAAATTTTATTCTCAAATACCCTGAAAAATGTATCATTACAATAAATTTATATTATTACAATTTACAATATGCATTTGTATTGAAACATATGTATTTTCATTGTCTTGTTTTTATAATTGAAAAAATGTGCGCATCCTATAAGAAAAAAACAATTTTGTTATTTGCAGATTGTTTTTAGTTGGACAACTTTTGTTTTTTCATTTTTTTCGTCTCTTGTGTCGTTTTTCCAAAAGTTTAATTTTATAATTTTTAATTTTGTTTTTTTACGATTAAAAGACAATCTAGTTGTTCTATCTAAAAACGATTAATAACAAATTTGTAGATCTCTTTCGCGTGAACAACTTTTGCCTTTTAATTTTTTTGTACCTTGTGTAATTTTCCAAAAAATTTTATTATCTTTATTGTTATTTTTTACGATTGAAACAAAAACTACGCGTCCTATCAAAAAGTGATTATTAACAAATTTGTGGATCTTTTTTGAATTCACAATTTTCGTCCATTTATATTTTTTTGTATCTTGTATAGTTTAACCGAAAAATGGAATTTTTTATTTTTTATTATTTTTTTGTGCGATCAACATTTGAATTTTCGATTTTTCAACAAAATTCAAAAAGTTGTTACGACAATCTTATAAAGTGTTCAACGTTTTTGTTCTCCTGAATTTTTTTTCATATTGTGCGTTGCTTGGATTAAAATTTTAATTTTTGTTTGTTTTTTTGGATTTTGTAAATGATATAACTCTGGTAATTCGTTTTCCATCGAAAGAAGTCATGAGGATAAATTGTTCATCCTTTTGAATACTACGAACAGCCGTCCATAGAATTTTCAAATTCTAAAAAAAAAGTGGTCTCAAAAATTTTCAAAATGCTCTAACTTTTTGAATTTTCATCCAAAATGGCTGGCTAACAAACTTGACTTTCATTTTATGGCAGTGAAAAAGTAGACCAAAGGTCAATCCAATCTGTCAATTCTTTCGAAAGTTATCGAGCTCACAGGCAGACATACATACATCCAAATTCGTAAAAACCTGTTTTTTCGGGTTCAGGGGGTCTCAAAACGTGGACATTTGACAAAAAGCGGGAGGGAGGGGGGGGGGTCAAATTTTACGCCAATCTAATACCTTCTCTCATGACAATGTAAAAATTAAACGATTTCAATTTTAATTGCAAAATTAAAACTTGTGAAAAGAATCAATTGAAAATTAAGATTTCAACATGCAAATTCAGAACTATAAAATTGTATCCATTTACATTTAAACAAATAGAGCTGAAAATAGGGCTATTTGTACCAAAATTTTGGTGAAAATAGCCAGATTTTTTCGGTACGTGAAGACACTTCCTTCAATGTTTAACACGTCATTTAGAACTTTTATTCATTCTTGAAATCTTCCAATTAAATATTTTTCAATTTTAAGTTATTCATTTTTTTAAATCTTCAACTAAAAATCGAAAAAATTTAAGATATGGCATTAAAAATTAAAAAGAAGATGATATGTAAATATTATTAATATGTATCACATCATGTAGTATCAAGTGACATTCAAAGTGATTGGATACATTTTTTGCTAAAAAATTTGATTTCAGTCTAAAGAAAAAACACTGTCATTATCACCGTTTAATATTAAAGAGTTTATAATATTGTAGACCTTTAAAGTTTAATTATTAAAGAATTTCCAACTTTGGAAATTGAAACTGAAAATGAATAATTTTCCAATATTTCGTCCCAGTGTTTAAAATTCACTCATTTTAATCTAAAATTCAAAATTAATAAGGTGAAAATCGATAATGAAGCATTTTAATACAAGGGAAACAGCTTTATGTTGAAGACAATTTTACGAGACATCAAACTGACGTATATTAATAAACTGTCACATTTACATGTGGGAAAAAATTGCGAGACAAAAACATAAGAATTACGAGCGAGAATGAATGAATCGTAGATTCATTTTATTATTTTTTTTACAACTGGAGAAGGGAGTTTTTTATTTTCAATATTTTAATTAATATTTCCATTGAGTTGAGGTGGACGAGATTCTTTATTTTAACATTTTTCTTATAATGACAGGGAAGCATTTTTTATTTTAAATCTTTTTCTGAATAGGAAGAGGAAAATTTCATGTGTATTCTTATAATTTTTATTGAGTAGAAGGGGGAGAAATTTCGTTATTTTCACATTCTTCGTCAAGAAAGGGGGGGATTTTTTATTTTTAATTTTTTTTCTGATTTGGAAGAGGGACATTCTTTACTTTTAACATTTTTATTGAGCCTTGGCACAAAAACGCAAAATGTTTTAGTTCAATTTTTGTTTGAAGTATTGAGTTTGAAATATTTAATTTATATAATTTTCATGCTTAAAATTGAGCAATTAGCAATTAGGGTTATGTTTCTTCGCTTCTTTCGTCTTAAAAAAGCTTAGATTATTTCTTTTAAAGTACCTTCAGAATGAAAAACAGGCATATTATTACATACCATAAAGAGTTCTATATAAAAATCTTTAAATTCCTAAGATTTCAAGTCGAAATATATTTCATTTTCAAGAAAACAGTGAAATTTACAACCAAAAAAGATTTTTTACCAAAAGAGATGAATTTTGAACCAAATACTTAAATTTTCGAATCAAAAAGACGTTTTTTTCAGAAGAGAGTTGAATTTTCAATAAAAAAGTTGATTTTCAAACAAGAAAGATGAATTTTGAACCAAGAAATATTACTTTTCTTCCATAAAAGATTAATTTTCATTCCAAAAGGACGAATTTTCAACAAAACAATAGAACCAAAAAAGATTAATTTAATGAAATATTTTTATTTTCAACAAAATTATTTAATTTTCGAAAAAGTAGACATATTTTCAACCAATTAGTCGAATTTTCAAACAAAAAAAAAAATGATTTTTCCACCAAGAAGATAAAGTTTCTACCAAAAAGACGAAGTTTGAACAAAATGCCTGAATTTGCCACAAAAAAATTCAATTTTCAACTTTGAAAAGATGAATTTTCAATAAAAAAATTCAATTTTCTACCAAAAAGTTGAATTTTCAAATGAATAGTTTAATTTTCAATTAAATAGTTCAATTCTGTACCAAAATAGTTGAATTTGAAAAAAAAATGAATTTTTAACCAAAAAAATTAACTTTCTACTAAAATAGACAAAGTTTTAACAAAATACAAGAGTTTCCAAAAAAAGATTTGCATCCTTTACCAAAAAAGATGAAATCATTACTAAAAGAGATGAATTTTGACACCAAAAAGACAAATTTTCTTTAAAAAAAATACTTTTTCAGTCCGAAAATATGAACTTTCCAGGCAAAAGTTAATTTTGAAGCAAATTGTTCAATTTTTTACCAAATTGTTGAATTTTAAAGCCAAGAAGACGAATTTTATTACATGATAGTTTAATTTAAAACCCGAAACTATTAATTTTTAACAAAAAAGTTAATTTAAAACCTTACAGTTGAATTTTCAAATACAATAATGAATCTTTAACAACAAAATTAATTTTTTTCATAGTACTTCAGCTTGCAAGCAAGTCGTTAATTTTTTAACCAAAAAAGATGAATTCTTAATTAAACATGTAATAGATGATGATACTTCATCTAAAAAAATATTACTTTGAAATAAAACACAGTTCACTTCAATCAAAGAAGACAAATTTTGAACAAAATATTTAAATTTATGATTTATGACCAAAAAAACATGACTTTTTCAAAAGATAGTCGTATTTTCAAAAAAAAAAAAAAAAAATTAATTTCTCAACAAATTAAATTAATTCAGTTCGCATTTAAGCAAGGAAAAAAAAGAAAAAATGGGAAGTTTCTTGAAGACACTGGAAAAAATAATTAAATGAAAAAAGAAAATGGAGGGGAATAGGGGAAAGAGTGTGCAATCTGTAAGTGCCTAAAATAAAACAAAAAACGTACACTTATAATATTTACATATTTTACTTGTAAAATTTATTTTTGAAGCATTTCAAAAAATTTTTTAAATTTATATTTTCAATATGTGATGTTACATCCATCAAATTTTGGAAATCGGTAATGGAACTACTTGTAAAAGTTGCGTATTAGAACCTGAAAAAGTATAATTAGTTTGGATTCAATTTTTTAATATATTTTGTTAACGCGCAAAACCAAGGCGTTTATCGATCGAATCAGAGATGAGTAGTAACTTGTTCCAAGTAACTAAGTTACTAAAAATTTACGTTATTTGTAACTTTTAGGGGAACTTCGTTACTATTTTTAAAAGTAACTTGCGAAGTAACTTAGTTACGATTTTTTCAGTAACTTGAAACGTTAATTTTAGTTACTTTGAAGTTACTTTGTTTTTTACGAGTAGAAAATTCGTCTTTTTTGGTTGAATTCAACTGTGTTTTATTTCAAATTAAAATATTTTTTGGTCAAAATGATATCAAGTATTATATTTTCTGTTTGGTTGAAAATTCAACTCTTTTGTTGCAAAATGCTGTTTTGGTTTGAAAATTCATCTCTTTTCATTAAAAAAATTTCTGTAGAGGGTTCAGCTATTTTGTTTAAAATTTGTCTTTTCTGGTTGAAAATTTAACTCTTCGGTTGCTTGAAGATTCATAAATTCAGTTGAAAATTCATCAATTTGTTGAACATTTAACTATTTTGTTTCAAATTCGTTTTTTTTTTCAGAAAATTCAAATAATTTGGTAGAAAGTTGAACTATTTGGTTTAAAATTAACTTTTTTGTTGGAAATTAAGATTGTGGGTATGAAAATTCAACGCTTAGGTTGAAAATTCATTTATTTTCTTAAAAATTTAAAGTTTAAAAACTGATACTGTCGGATATTCCGAGTGACATGTCTATTACTCAATTTGAATTTTATTCTGAATACACATTGTTATTCACTTGCCGAAATATGTAGTGTATGTTTTTATTTACTTTAACTAATGCCTATTTGTGTTTTAAATTAAGTTTTTATTAATTATCATCTTAGTTATTTTGATTTTTAAATTATAAAATTAGGGAAGCGAAAAAAACCTAGAAGTTACTTTACCTAGTAACTGCAACTATTTACAGTTACAAGTAACGTAACTGTAACTGGTTACCTTTTATCGCTAAGCAACGTGACTGTAACTAGTTACTCAAAAAAGTAGCTTACCGAAAACTGAATCGAATCTAAATTAATTCCACTTTGGCAGGGTTATAACACGCTACTTTTCCACATAGTTTCATTTCCGATTTGCAAAATTTTGTTTTTTAATAAGTGTACTCGATAAAAATAAAAATCGATAGTAGCAGAATTCTAGACACATTGCAATTCAAGAAATGAGGGATGCAAAAAATGAATTTACAGGTTTATGTATTCATGCTTGATGTGTAGCCGGCCTCCCGAGTCAGTGTGAGATCGTTTTTTGATCAACTAATGACGTAGCAGCAGCAAAGGATTTATATCTGAGGAACGAAGCGTGAATCGCTTCATTTTTACGCACCCTCCTTTATCGATACGAACAGAGCGTGTCCAGTAAAATCAAAAACAGTTTCGGGAAATATGTGATTTAAATCTAATAAAAATTATCACCATTAATAATTCCATAAAAAAGGACATATAAATAAAAAATTAATTGACAAATAAAAATGAAAATTAGTAAAACCGTGTATTTAGCCGAGTGAAGAGTGACTTTTAACAAGTGCGAGAGGAAAACTATCATCCTAGGAAGTGACTTTTATTTGTCGTTTCCTCAATTTAGAACAACTGGTATCAGTTTCGATTGTTGATGTGATAACAAGAGATTCTTGTCTTCTTTAAGAAAGTGTATTTCTGAATAAAACTAGATAAACCGGAACAACGAGAGGGCAGGCAAAATTCTACCGTGTGAAAGTGAATAATCGTAGTTGACTAGTGTTGCAACCAACTGGACCATCAAAAGAGAAAAAGTAAGTCTATTTTTTCGTAACAGGAGCTTCCTTGTTACAGAAATCCAATGTCTTATTATTTATTTCAAATGCCGGTCAGAAATTCAGAAAATTCTTTTTACTTCCTGGTAGAGTAATTGATCGCAATGGCGAATCCACGTATTACTTTCTAGATTAATGTACAAATTATGTCAAGAGATAAATGTAATAAATTCATCCAAGCAGTAATTACACAATCGTAGAGATTTTATTGAATCGCATATCTTAACTTGGATTTGGTATCACGGAGGATCGAATATTGGGCAAAGGAACCAAAATGTGGATCGGTTTTTAGAAACAATATGTTAACGAATACAATTACAATTAAAACTTGATTTATTTTGTAAAAATAAAAATAAAAACTAGGTTGATCTTTTGGTATGGAAAATGCAAATTTTAGAATTTCAAGAAACTTGTTTATCAGTTTGAGAATATTTTTTGTCAATGTATGATTTTGATCGACATTTAGATCCGGGGTCCAAGTGCAGATCAGTCTCAGAAAAAGTACAAAAGCTAGCGTATCATCAAAAAGAGGATGTCTGGGAATAAGTTTGAGCATTTAAAGTAATAATTTTTTTGTTAGTTATATCGTTGCTAATTCGGATAAGCTAATGCAATTAAAATGTGAATATATTAATAAACACTAAAAAATAATGAACTATTTACTAACTAATTGCAAATAAATAATAATTGTATGCAAAATATTTGTGATGAAATTAAAATGTACAAAATCTTATATTTTCATATTTCATTAATCTTGATTACCATATTATATCATTTTACACTGATTAGCAGAATGGTCGATGGACCGTCAAATGTGGAAAACTATGAAATGACTAAGAATTTTTTACGATCAGGTCAACTCGGGAAGTGACAGTGAATTTATTTTCTGAACGGGAATTTTACAAATTTAAAAAAAAAAATCTATACAGTCACTTGGAATATTACAAGTTTCATTTCACATGATATAATGCATTTTAAAAAGAGTTCGATTAAAATTTTTGTATGCATTTCAAGTTCAATTGTTAACTTTTCTAATCATTAAATCATTCAGTTTTCAATGCGTAATTGTAAACCCTTTTACTTTAAAAATTTGCTATTTTAGGTCTTCCTTTTTAGTCGTACAATCTCAATTTTAAGATGTTCAAAATGCAGTTTTGAAGACTTAAACAATTAAAAAAAACCGTTTGAAATTAATTAATGATGTTTCAAATTGAACTGTAGTTCGAGTATTACAAATTGAACAATACTGAATTTACTAGAGCCTTCTATTCAATTTTAAATCCTATTCAAATATTATTTTAATCTGAAATATTCCATTTTTAACACATTCAATTTCAAATTTTCTAATTGAAAGAAGAATAATTTTTTAATATTTAGCAATATTTGACTGTTTATTTAGAATAAGCAATTATAAATCAAATAATGAAAAATAAACAATTCGAAACTAAATTTATTGCAATATAAAGCCTTGAATCGTTTAAATTTCAACTTTGGACGTTAAAATTTTAATTGTTCCATTTTTTCAAATTTGTAATTTATAAGTGAAAGTGTAATTTTGAACAATTAAAAAATTTACAATTTGAAACGACTCAAAATTAAAATAACATTAAATTTAAAAAGTGTTCAGCTTACACCAAAATTTAAATCGCTCAATTACGTTTACAGCTTAAAATTGCTTAAGATTGTATTATTTGAAATATTTTAAAATTCATAGGTTGACTATTCAATTTGGAGTAGTAAATATGACGATGTAGATTTATATTTTTTAACCAGAAATCTTTGAACTGTTCAATTTATAGAAAACTTAATTAAAAATGTTGCAATTTAACGGCACTTGATTCAAAATTGTTCATTTAAAAGGTGTTAAAAGCTTCCATTTTATACGTTTGAATTATTGAGTATTTGAATTAGACATTTTTTAAGGTTCAATTTAAAAATTTTGAAATTCGAAAGAGTTCCACTTTCAGTGCTTCAATTCACAGTTCAGTTTTTATAATTTCAAATAAAAAAATCTTCAGCTTTAAAAATTTTCTAATTTTAATGGCCGTGAAAAAATTACCAAACGGGGAGAAAACCGGAAAATGACAGGGCATTTTTTTCTTCAATTAAAACGGCTACCCGGATTAGTGAAAAATTTTGAATAGGCTTTTGTTTCTACCGTCAATTAAATCAATTAATTGTAAAAAGTTTCTGTAATTAAATCTCCGGGTCTCCTCATGAATTTCATCCTTTTTTAATCATTTTGAAAAAATCGCATATTTAAAAAACAAATAGTCACTGAAATATTAATGCATTTGTCACTCAAAGTAATAAAACCTAACTTGGTTATTATGAGAAACGTTAGAGTTGCTTGTTAAATATTAAAATAATTTTTGTTTGTGTATAATAATGCTGCGACTTGCCGCAATTTAGATTTAAATTTTCACTCTTAAATTTACCTAAATCTTCCACAAAATTCGGGTTTATAATCATATCAATTTACGGTAAAAAACAATAGTAATCCGCATTTGGACCCAGATTCGGATTAGGTTCTCTTGCCCTAATTAGCTCATAGCCGAAATTCCTCAATCAAGTTTTGTTAAATTCTAAACATTTAGAATATAAAAAATTCCAAATTTTAATGATTTATTTTGAATTGGATTTTGAGAGATCTTCAATCCAGTTTTTGTAGTAGCTTTTATCTGTAAATTTTGATTGTATTTTTAATTTCAATCTTTTCATATCTTTGCACTTAATCCTACAATACAACAATTTAAATGATTATTTTTTGAATTTCAGAAGAAATTTCAAGGTCGAAATTTGCGGGTATTATCAGAGAATTTTCATAACTGGTTATTATGTTGACAAGTTTTATTGTTAAACAGTAATAGGTATTTGACATTTTAATGGTATGGAAATTCATCATCTTTCTGATTATTTTCTATGTGAATCCTATTATATTATCTTGACTATTCATAAAGGATATTCTTAGCGATAGTGTCGAGTCTGGACGTTATGTTAATTTAAAAAAAAAGTTATTTATTGTTCCAAGAATAAAGCATTTCATTCGTGTCCTCTTAATTCAAATTAAGAAATGAGCCTACAGTTTGTCACAGAGCAAGTTTCTTTTTTCAACAGAATCTTTATATGGGCACTTGCCACACGGATTATACTTCATTTGTTACTAGCAGCAAATGCCGCACTCGAAGTGCGTGTTCACATACCTGATTTTTTCTTTACTCATCTCAAAAATATAAAAAACTGAAAAATCCATTATTAAACCAATTTTTAAATATTAAGAATTTTTCAAATTTTGGAAACAATAACACAGCCACACAAAAAAATTCTTTTTTCGGGTCTGGAGGTCAGACTATGTTCACTATATGTTTTTGGGGTCGCTGAATCCGAATCCAAGGTCCAAAAAAACCCCAGCCCGTCAGGGTTCTGACATCATCTCAAAAAACATCATAAAAAATCTCTTTTCGGGTCTGGAGGTCAGACCATGTTTACTATATTTTTTTGGTGTCGCTGAATCCGAATCCGAGTTCCAAAAGACCCCAGCACGTCAGGGTTCTGACATAACCAGAAAACCTCATAAAAGATCTTTTTTGGGTCTGGAGGTCAGACCATGTTTACTATATGTTTTTTGGGTCGCTGAATCTGAATCCGAGGTCCAAAAAACCCCAGCACGTCAGGGTTCTGACATCATCTCAAAAAACATCATAAAAATCTCTTTTCGGGTCTGGAGGTCAGACCAAGTTTAATATATGTTTTTTGGGTCGCTGAATCCGAATCCGAGGTCCAAAAAACCCCAGCACGGCAGGGTTCTGACATAACCTCAGAGAACCACATGAAAAATCTTTTTTTTTGGGTCTGGAGGTCAGACCATGTTTACTATATGTTTTTGGGGTCGCTGACTCCGAATTCTTGGTCCAAAAAACCCCAGCACGTCAGGGTTTTGATTTTCAAAGAAACTCGTGAAATTTATTCATCCGACTCGCGGTGACGGCGGGCAACGGAGTGAGCCGGTGATCTGGCTAAGTTCCTGGATTACGGCTTTGATGCCGTCATGGAAGGCGCATGCCAGCGTTTTACGATGCAGAGTCGGATCCTCAGACTTCGGATTCAGCGACCCCAAAAACATATAGTAAACATGGTCTGACCTCCAGACCCGAAACAAAATTGCTTATGAGGTTTTTTGAGGTTATGTCAGAACGCTGACGCGCTGGGGTTTTTTGGAATTCGGATTCGGATTCAGCGACCCCAAAAAAATGTAATAAACATGGTCTGACCTCCAGACCCGAAAAGAGATTTTGTATGATGTTTTTTGAGGTTATGCCAGAACCCTGATGTTCTGGGGTTTTTTGGACCTCGGATTCGGATTCAGCGACCCCAAAAACATATAGTTAACATAGTCTGACATCCAGAGCCGAAAAAAGATTTTTTTTTGTGTGGCTGTGTAATTCATAATTTCGAATTGAAAGCGCTTCAAATTTTAAAAAAATTGACCAACTTCTAATTGAAAACGTTCCAAATCAAACAATTTAAGATTAGATTGAATTTTGAAAAAGGACAATATTTCAAATGGGATCAAAAGTAATTGAATTTGTATTATTTCTAAATGAAAGCATTTAAAATGTAATAGTTTTAAATTGAAAGTGTTTGAAATTGAAATTTTCGTGTTTGAATGGGATTTGGCTGTAATTCAGGATATATGATTGCTTGGTGGTGAAAAAAAAATCCCACCAAATATTTGTCGAAAATAAAAAAAAAATGGCGGAGATATGGGACTTCGAGTTTTCTGACAACTTTTTTTTGAATGACGTATCTTGGGTTCTAATTGGCCGATTTAACTTTTTAACGTCTGAATTTTCTTTTTATAGGATACATTTGAAAATAAAAAAATTGAAAAAAATGTTTCTTTTTGAAAATTTGGTGAAAAAAATAAAATTGAAAAACGCGTTTCCCAAATTATTAGAGTGGGTTTGCCACTGGTTTTCGAGAAAAAAATTCAAACGTCATGTCTTCTATGGCTCGGCGCGGCTCAGTAGGGCAAATTAAAGGGTCTGTGGACAAATTAATTATCAAACCACAATTATTTTCATCATGTTTACATTTTTGTATAATAAAAATTAATAAAATTCTGCATAGATTGCTTAAATCTGATTGGAAAAAAAATGTTTTCAATACTTTTTTATTTCATAAACAAATTACAATAAACAAAAATTTTGACTTTTGAAGAATACCGTTCGTTATAAAACATTCAGATGCATTCAAAAAGATCTAGAATCAATGACACAACAATTTAAAAATGATTTTCAATAGAACTGTAGAAGTTCAAACATTTGATGGACTTGTTATAAACAAATTTGGTCACTTAATTTCAACTAAATTTTTACAATGTATAGACAAAAGGGGTTTGTGAGTTGGATTAATGAAAATTAATCAATTTTTTGTTATCTAGTGAACAAATTTAATAAACAATTATCGGTTCCCGCTATTTGTGAGAAAATAAATACAATTTTTTTAATGCAAACGACCCTAAATTATCCTGTTATTATGGTTTAATAATAATTGTTTAAACAAACTTATTCAACAAATTAGCTCTTTGGCAATGTTTCAAGATATAGAGTTAATTTTTTCAGCATAATTACCTGCTACTAACTAAATTTGAACCATTGTTAGTACTCTGGGGCAATGACTAACAATTATTTTTGTTATCAACAATTTCATAAATAAAGTTTTCTCGTCGTATTATCTTATCTTATAAAACAAAAAACCATTTTCCATGTTGGAATTATCTGCGAATGACGCATTGCTATCACATTCGGACAATCGATAATAATATCATTATATGTCACTATTTACCAAAAATTTGCTATAATTAACATATTGAGGTAAATAATCAATTGATACGACGAATCTTGCGTGTTTCACGAGATTCTCTAATAATAAAAAATAATAATTTGTTTACTTCATAAGAAATTATTTATTAATTTTCATTAATCCAACTCACAAACCCATTTTTTCTGTACATTGTAAACATTTATTTGAAATTAAGTGACCACACATTGCTAATCCCCACGAAATTATTTTCATCCACTTATTTGTTTATAACAACAAATGTTTATTTGAGAAAATGTTCAAACATTCACAGTTCTACTGAAAAATAATTTCTAAAGTGCTGTGTCGTTGATTCTAGATCTTTTTGAATGAATCTGAATATTTTATAACGAACGGTATTCTTTAAAAGTCAAAAATTTTGGTTATTGCCATTTTGTTTATGAAATAAAAAAGTATGAAAAAGTTTTTTGAAATCTCAGATGTAAACTATTCATGCACAATTTTATTAATTGTCATTTATAGAAAAAATTTAAACATGATGAAAATAATTTAGGTTTGATAATTAATTTGTCCACAGACACTTTAATTTGCCCTACTGAGTCGCGCGGCGCCATAGAAGACCTGACGTTTGAAATTTTTTCTCGAAAACCAGTGATGAAAAAATAAAAGAAAATAAAAAAATACATTTTTTGGGAACCCAAGATACGTCATTTAAAAAAGAAATTTGTCCAAAAACTCAAAGTCCCATATCTCCGCCATTTTTTTGAATTTTCGAAATATATTTTGTGGGATTTTTTTTCACCACCAATCAATCATATATCCTGAATTACAGCCAAGTCCCGTTCAGACACGAAAATTTCCGTGATCAGTTGATGTGGACTCCACCTCAGAAGCTTTCAAAATTGAAAAATTTTAGTCTGAAAATTTTTTAAATTGGTCAATTTTGTTTGAAAAGTGTTGAAATTGTATCATTTCTAATTTAAAGCGTTCAAAATTGAACAATTTAGTTTCGAATTAAAGAATCTTGAAATTTAATTATTTCAGATTAAAACTTTGAAAATAGGACAATCATAAATGTTCAAAATTGAATCATTTCAAATAAGAATTTTGAAAACTGGATCATTCGGAATTCAAAGAAATTAAAATTGTATAATTTCTAATTAAAAGAGTTAAGAATTGAATAAATTAAAATCAAAAATATGTTAATTAAAATAATTTTTATTTCTAAGCGATCACAAATTGACAATTTGAAAGTAAAAATTAAATTAAATGTTTCATTGAATGTTTTCTAAAATTTAAGAATTTTAAATTTCTATTACATACAAAACGTATAATTCAAAAATAAAATTGACTGAACAAATTTTACCGAGATCAAAAAATGAATTCATCGTCATTTTCATAGTTCAAAATGAACAAAATTTTAATGATAAACCTTTACAATTCAATTATTCTAAAAATATTCAGAATGTAATTTAAAATAGAAAGAAGTATAATAAAAAAAACTTATCAGAAAAAAATTTTTAATTCAGCATTCAACATGAAAATTTAAAATTCTAAAATTGTAGTTCTATTTTTATCTATTTTGGTTTTAAGCAGCACAATTTTGAATATTTAATTTTATATCGTTTAATTTTCAACACTTCTTTTCATTCTGCAAATCTTTCAATGAAATTTTTTTCAATATTGAATGATTCATTTTTATTGTTCAACTAAAGATTAGACAATTTTAAGACATTACATTGAAAATTAAGAAAAAATAAATCAAGATCGCTTTGATAGAAAATTTTTAAACTGCATAATTTTAAGCCCTTCAATTTGAAATGCTTTTTATTTTTAAGTTGATTTAAAATTTTCAATATTTTCGAAAATTTCCAGATAATAAATAATTCACTTTTCAATGCCTGTTTCTAAAATGTTCTCATTTTTAAGGCTTGAATTTGCCAAATTATTATTTTAATTTTTCATTGTTTTGAATTTATTTTGAAGAATTGAAGATTGTTTATTATTTAAAATAATTTGATAATAATTTGATATTCTACGACTACGAAGAATTTAAAAAACCAGAAAATTTTGTTTTCGTTTAAAATTGAAATCAAAGAATTTGGGAAATATTAAAATCTAAATCTAAATTAAGGCTTTCAATATGAAATTTGGCAATTCGGACAGATTTAATAGTGAGATTGTTCTGACATTTTGTAATAGTTGAATTTGAAACTATTATCGATTTGGGAAGATTTCAATTTAATGTTGTTAAATCATTAAGCAATTACAAATCACTTTACAATATTGGCAGTCAAATTCTCAATATAAGTCTAAAATATTTCAGGGTAGCCTCCAAAAACAAACAAAAATTTATGGTTATTTTCCAGTTAGCAGACATTTTTCCAGGTCATACATGATGCTTATGTTCAATAGAATAAGCATGAAGAACCTTATCGTGACCGTAGTAAAAAGGACATTTTTATAATTGATATTAAAATTTTTATAAATTGTTAAAAAGGAAAATATCTGCTTAAAATCTACTGAACGCTTATTTTCACAATTAAATAATAAAATGTTGATTTAAAGAAAAAAAACCCAGCTTTTCTTTCAGTAAACCAAAAGAAAGAAAGACCGACTTATTCGATAATAGTTAAATTTATTTTTCACCTTGCATTTTTGACCTTCTTGCTTTTGAAGCAAAAAAACTTTAGTTTCAAGGCCTTAAGAATTAAACTGTTGTTTTACAGTTGCGCATTCAAAACTATAATAACGAATTGAAATTATATAAATTTCAAAGATAATAAATATGAATAATAAGTATCATAAAATGTAGTATCAAGTTAAATTAAACGTGATTGGATATACTTTTTCACTAAAAAATGTGATTTCTGTCAAAAAAAAAAAAAAAATCACGTAGGGCGTTAAAAATTAAACAATTCCAAACTTTAAGGCTAACAACTTCATGTTGAATAAAATGTTATGCCATGTCAAACTGATATATATATGTACTAATAAACTATCATATTAACGTAAAAGAAAAAGTCGCAAAACAAAAAACACCCAAGAAGCGACTGAAAAACACCTTAAACACACGTTAAACTGATTTATAGTTTTTTTTTTTTTTTTT
>CAKNYM010052997.1:242714-317372 GCA_932195095.1 Andricus curvator
TTTTTTTTTTTTTTTTTTTTTTTTTTTTTTTTTTTTTTTTTTTTTTTGAGAAAAAACTGACTGGTCTTACAGTGATGCTAAATATTTTATGATCGGTGTTACGACCAATATACGTGAAAAAAACTTTTTGTTCCGGAAATAATACATTCATTATAAAACGTGACTGTATTCATATCAAGAATATACATTTCCTGATTACTGTAACATTTTGTACGCCAGGATAATTAGTTCCTGAAATTGAGTAACTTTTTTTTAGTTATGAATTTTTTATTGTTCCGCAGAAATTTTTATTTTCACTGAATTCAAAAATACAATTTGTAGAATGCAATTTTTTACTAGTTAAATTCTGAATAAAAGTGAAAAGACTTTTATGACTCGTTACATGCATCATAAGATCGCGAAACTTTCTTTTTCCTTGCTAAAAAGTGAATATCCTGTGAAATGTGATGTCTTTCTTGACAAAATATCTACGTAGTTACATCTATATACGTAAACGCTAATGATATTTTAAGATCTTGTTGTATGATATTAACGGGTCACTTGGAAGTGCAAGATTAATTTTAGTTCTAACTTTACTTTCTTAAAGTAGTAGATTGCATCGCAGAATTTTACAAATTGGAAAGGAGCGCAAATTCTAAACAAGAATATAATTAATAATTAGAATTGACGCAATTTTTAAATTGAAACATAAATTTAAACCGTTCGCCGAAATTTCGGTATGAATAGCCGAATTTTTTCAGTACGCGTAGACGTTCCAATAAAATTAGTACTAATAAATTTATTGAAAAGTTCATTTATTTAGCTGTAAAAATTCAAAAAGTAATTTTTTCGAAAGTTGTATTTTGCAACAATTTTCATACGGAAAAATATGTATCAGATGAAAAAAAATGATTTTCTTTTCGTAAAAAGAGGGGCCTTTCTGAAAGGGTTAACTTCAAAATTAGTATATAATATTTTTGTAAATATACAGTAAATAAAATCGTTGCATTTTCATTAACGATAGAAATTTTAGACGAAAATAACATAACGTAACAAAAAATTGTTTAAAATTGTATATCTTCTTTGAAATCTATACCGATTTTCGTTGAAAAGCATGAGAATAACCCAAACTGTCAAATTTTTTGTAACTTCTTGGAAATCTTAGGATCTTTTTAATTATAACAACAAAATTTCGACGAAAAAAAATAACATAAAATAACAAAAATTTTTCTAAACTGTAGATCTTCTTCAAAATAAAATATTTCTTTTAAATAACCGTTTTCTGGGGACAAAATTTAACGTAAAATTAAATTGTTCCAGAATTGTAAATCTTTTTTGAAATCTATATCGATATTTCCAGTGAAAAGCGCTAGCTTAACCTGAAATTGTACGAAAAATTTTCTTCTTTTTAAAATCATATGATTTTTTTTACGAAAAAGACCGATTACCGCTCGTTGGAACTATAATTATTTCTGTTTTAAAATACCAATTTTTGGGGTAGAACGTTATCGTAACTTTAAATTTTTTTACAATCATAAACCTTTAAAATCTAACGATATTTCTTCAAAAATTTTAATTGCCGGTAAAAAACGCTAACAAAACCGAAAAACCTATATTGTTGAAAAATTTATAATATTTGGAATATGATGATTTTTTATTAGGAATACCAATTTTCAGTGGAAGACGTTAACATAACTCAAAATTTTTGAAAACAAGAAACTTGATAATGATTTTCGTATAATAATTTAATTCAAAAATTTTCAAATTAAAGATATAAAACTACTTCAAGCAACGAAAAGCCAATCAGCTTTTGAACAACAATGATTGCGAGATTTGCAAGAAATTTCATTATACCACTTTTTTTAGATTGACCAGCGCGTGTAGTTTTTCAATTTGAGGCGAAAAATTATTTTCAATACAAAATAAAGATTTCGACTTAATATTCATTTTTCATGTTTATTTATTTATTTGCTGTCAAGGTTATATAAATATAATTTTCCTAAGATTCTTGAGAAAATCCAAAAAACATTTGGAAAATTTCAGATATATCAAATAAAAATTTCAAGATAAAACTTAATCTCCAACCAAATAGTTGAATTTTTCAAACAAAAATTATGAATTTCCAACGAAAAATGAATCACTTGATATTTCAATTTTTGAAATTTGGATTTTTAATCAAAAACAGTTAAATTCATCCAAAAAAGATCAATTTTCTACCAAATAATTAAATTTGCAACCAAATAGATGAAATTTCTACCAAGAAGATTAATTTTCTATTAAAAATATGAATTTTTAACTGAAATAATAAATCTTCAAAGAAAAAAATCATTTTTTAACAAAGTATCTCAACTTTTAACCAAGTAGTTGAATTTTCAACCAAAAAATATGAATTCTCAACGAAAAACGTAATAGTTGATATTTCAATTCAAAATGATTTTTATTTTAAACCAAAACAGTTGAAGGAACAAAATAATTACATTTTTGACCAGAAAAGTTAAATTTTTAACAAAAAGGATTATTTCCAACTAATATGACTTTACTACAGAAAAAATGAATTCTAAACGAAAACTATAATAGCTGATATTGACACTAAAAAATATTTTAATTTTAAATCGAAAAGAGTTGAATTCATTCAAAAGTAAGAATTTTCGACAAAATTGTCGAATCCTCAACCAAAAAATTATAATTTAAAACCAAACAGTTGCAATTAAAAATTTCGAATATTTATTTGTTAAGATTTTTTGTTTATTTGCTTCGAGTTATATGAATATAATCTTCCTTGATTTCTCGAAAAAATTCACAAAGATTTTTGAAGATTTCAGATATGTTGAAAAAGTATCTAGAAAATTTCTAAGAAATTTCTTTTTATTTTATGAAAGTTTACGAAATTTCATAAAAAATTTGAGCAAGTTTGAGAGACATTCAGGGCACTTTAACGTTTGGAAAAATTTTAAAAATATTTTCACAAATTCCGGAAATCTTTCAAAGTTAAAAAAAATTTGCAATCCCTTTAAATCTTCTGATATGCCTAAATTTCTTTTGAATTGACTCGATTTTTTTCCTAAATTGTCTTAAAATCTTTCGGATTCGTTGTTGACAATTTTAGAAATATTTTCTATTGTTTCAAAATCTTTGTAAACATTCTCTTAAAATTAATTTTCAAAAACAAAGAATCACTTTATATATTCCCAGAAATCTTAAGAACAGTTTTTATTATCTTAAAATCTTTCCAAATTTGTAAAAAAAAGTTCAAAATTATATGTCGAATTCTTCAAAAATATACTTTTTGTTTTAAGTGTTTTGAAATCTTTTCGAATTTTAAATTATTATTGAATCTATTCAAAACTTCTAAAACTTCGAAATATCTTTTGAAATAATTCAAAGTTTTTCCGAAAAATGTTTAACAGCCTACAAAAATTGAAACAGATCATATTTTTAAATCTGCAAAGCTCAAAATTAATAATTTAAAATAAAAATTAAATAATTTTAAATTTTTCCAAAAATTTCATTGTTGGTGAAGACGCTTACAAATTATAGTGAGGTAGTAATTAAAATGTTATGAACAGAATTATTTCCCAATATAAAAAAAATTAGAATAAAAATGTTCTTTTTTATTAATAATGTTTAGAAATATTCAGAAATAAATGTTATCATAAAATAAAATTACTTATTCAGACAATTTTAATTTACTAAATTGATAGGGCCGAAAATTATTGGTCTTTATTATTAAATAAATACATATTACCTCATCGAATATGGTTACGGTGTTTATGAACTGAATCCTTTTGTCATTTTTAAAACATTTTTCAAAAAGTTAAGAACAGAATTGTTGCCTTTATTATTAAAGAGTCATTTGCAACTAAATTTTTTCACATTCTCATCAGAGAAGGTATTAGATTTGTGTACAATTTAACCCCCCCCCCCCGCCCCCCCCCCGTTTTTGTCAAATGTCCACGTTTTGAGACATTTAAAAAAGATCTACACATTTTTCAAGAATCACTTTTTGATAGGATGCGTAGTTTTTGTTTTATTCGTAAAAATCTAGATTGAAAATAAAAAAATTGAATTTTTAGAGAAACGAGACAAGATACGAAAAAAAAAAATAAAAATTTGTTCACAGAAAAAGAGCTTCAAACATTTTTCGTTTATAATTTTTTATAGGACGCGTAGTTTTTGTTTTATTCGTAAAAAATAATATTAAAAATTTTTTTAATTAAATTTTTGGAAACGGCACAAAGTACGAAAAAAATTTATGAACAAAAGTTGTTCACCCACAAATGATCTAAAAATTTGTTATTGATAATTTTGAGATAGAACAAGTGGATTTTCTTTTAATCGTAAAAAACAAGATTAAAAATAAAAAAATTAAACTTTTCGAAAAACGGCATGAAAGACGAAAAAAAAAATGAAAAGACAGAAGTTGTTGAACCAAAAAAGATCTACAAAATTGTTATAAACTCTTGTTATGAAAACATAATAAAAACAAAAAATAACTTTTTGAAAAAAGGAGACAAGCTACAATAACATTTTGTTTGATAAAATTTTTCGCCTAAATTATGTCTACAAAATTTTCTCAAAACCGCTTTACACTAGAATGTGTACTTTTAGTTTGAATTGTAAAAAATAACATTGAAAATAAACAAAATAAATTTATGGAAAAGCGACTCAAGTTACAATAAAATGTATAATAACAAATTTTTTTTTTTATTCTCATCGTATGCGTACTTTTTTTTAAAATCATAAAAACAAGTTAATGAAAATACGTATGTCTCAATACCAATACATATTATGAATTTTAATAATATAAATTTATTGAAATGATACATTTTTCAGGGTAGCTGAGAATAAAAAATCTAGTGCGAAGCACGAGATACGTGATGAGAATGGCAGATTTTTTTATTTTAGAAATAAGTATAAAGTTCCAGGAAATTCAAAAGAGCAAACTGAAAACAGCCACTCAAAGTCATATCTACGCAGTATGCAATCAATCATGTATTCAATAACAATGACCGCGAGATTTTTGATAATTTCGTTCCATCTATTTTTTTAGATAACAAATCGATTGGTGAATTGGCAAACATGCTACAAAGGCTAACAGAAAATTGATTATTTATTATTAATATCAATATAAACAATATAAACTTCGTAAATTTAGGCAGAAAAATTAAAATAATTTCAACCAAGTGAAAGGACAGTAATTTGATAAAATTTAAAAAAAAAGTATATCTGAAACCCTTCAGAAAACAAAAATAGAAGCTAAATCATGAACTGTTTCTAATTATCAAAAATGTATCAAAAAGATGATTTTTTTCGATTATTTGGATCCCTTTTTCTCTGTAAATAATGGTTTTGTAAATTTTCATTGAAAATTATTTTTTAAACGATATATAACAGTTTACTAGCCTGATATTAAAGCATCCATATAATTATTAAATCGCATTTATGATTATTTATTTATTTTTATCGAAATTGATGTTTTTGTGAGGCCCCTTTTTACAAACGGCTTCAACTGTGTAATCATGGCACCAATTAGGTGTTAAAATAGAGAGTCATGAAAAATAAATAAAAAATTCTAATTTGCTGCATTTGATAAATTGGCAGCGAGCAAGAAACGGTTCTGGGATTCCGATTGCATATGCGCACGAATGAAATCGTTTTAACTGCCAGATATTTCGCTTTGATTAAAAAAAAGAAAAACTCAGGTTAGAGCGGATATATAGTTGATCAACATATCTGGTGCGAACCTGCATTTGCAGTTGTTCCGTTCGTTCTTCAGCCTTGCTCAGTTGCCTACAAACCAGGAATTTTGCAACAGGATGTCAGTGGACCTTGCCTGCCGATGGAAGTCAAAACTAACTTGCAGACGTGCTATTATACATTTTTCCACTATACATTACGTAATATACGATTAGTTGCTGGAATCATAACTCGTTTCACGGATGACATTTTTTCGACGTAGTAGTATTAACCAACTGCCAACTTTGCCTTTTTCAAAAAAAAAAAAATTTTGAGTCATATTTGGGGCGTTGTGGGATGGCAAAGAGGGGGGTGGGGGTTAAAATGAAAGTTACTAATATGGTTTCTGATATCCCTGAAAAATTTGGCAACTTTCGATCAAACCTTGAAGTATCAGTCCGGTGACACGTGTTAACATTGGAATTTGGAAAAAAAAAAATTTTCACCGGAAATAGAAACTTTTCTTTGGAGGAGTGGGGAGCGTCTTGCCCTCTAGCTCGAGAAACGTTTTTTTGGACCACCCTAATCATCAGTCGTGGACACATTTTATTATAAAGAAAAAGAAAACCTTAGACTTGAGATAGCTATAGTTATAGTTTTTTTCCATTCATTATTATATAAAAAAATAAATGGTTACAGTCCAATATGTCAAAGGCATTTTTCGTTCTTGATTTTGATTTTGGTGTGAATGCTTCTACACAGGGCTATCCTAGTATGTATCGTCAGTAGTGGTGGTCTAATTTTTTTTTCTTGAATTTTCATGCATATTGTCCGCGAATTTGTTCGAATACAAAAAAAAAATTAATGCGTTTTTTTGATGAAAAAAAAATATATTTAAAGGTATTTCCCATAAGAAAAAAAGATGATTTTGTAAATTTTATTCAGAATCGTCAATATTAGCTGAATCGAATTGAAACTCAAGATTTCTCTTCATAAACTATTACTTTATACTGATAATTGGATGTTTACATAAATTTTTAAAACAATTTATTATTGTTTTTAGCAATTTTCTCTTATAATAGAGTTAGAAAGTCGCGGTTTTCCGAATTTTTAAACTTATTTTCAACTTTTCAGTTAGAGCTTTTCAATTTAATTTAAAGGAAATAATTTCTAAAACAATTTATTATTATTTATAATAATATTATGTCAGAATGATGCTAGAAAGTTACAGTTTTTTCTAAAAATTTGCACTTTTATTCCACCTTTCAATTCGAGTGAGGTAATAATTAATTCCAGTAAACAAAAATACTCGTTTACACAATGTATTATTAGTTTTAATAATATTATTTTTGAATGATGGTGTAGAAAGTTACGGATTTTTCTGAAATTTTTAACTTTTTGTCCACTTTTCACTTAGATTGTGGTAATTATTAATGCAATTTAACAATCATAATTAATTCAACAAATTGTTGTTGTTTATAACTATCTTCTCTTACAGTAATGCTAAAAAGTTGCGAGTTTTTTCTGAAATTTTCAGCTTTCAGATTGTTTGAAAAATGATTCTTTCTATTGTTTATTTATTATTTGTTCATAACTGAAAAGTCAAAGCAATGTTAAAAATTCCAGAAAAAACCGGAACTTTCTAGCATTATTCAGAGAGAATATCATGAAAAAAATTGTTTAAACAATTATGTTTGTCAGCTTAAATTGCTTATCACCTCACTCTTAATGAAAAGTGCACCAAAAGTGAAGAATTTTAGAAAAAACTGCAACCTTCTAGCATTATTTTGTGAGAATACTATTAAAAATAATAAATTATTTAAACAATTATTTATGTTAAATTTAATAGATTATTGCTTCGCTTGAACTGAAAAGTCAAAATAAGTTGAAAATTCCAGAGGAACCGCGACTTTCTAACTCTATTATAAAACAAAATTGCCAAAACAATAATAAATTGTTTAAAAAATTTATGTAAAAATTTAATTTTTAGGAAAAAGTAGTATTTTACGTATTAGAAATAATTTGTATTACAAAAACCGGAAAAAAATCATAATTAGCGCTAGAAACTCGCAAAACCCAATTTTTCACTTGTGGGTTTTTTGGGACCCTATAAAACAGACTTATGGGGGTGATATTTAAAAAAAAAGTTTTGATTCGTATTCCATGGATAGTTGTCAAGATAAATGTTGAGTTTCAATTTGATTTCCCGAAGATTGACGATTTTGAATAAAATTTACAAAAAAGTCTTTTTTTCATATGAGAAATACGTGTTAAACTTCATGGGCCTTGCGGAACTTCTAAATATAATTTTTTTCGAGGAAAAGAATTCACTCATGTTTTTTTTTGATTCAATGAAATTTTCGGGCAATGTGCATGAAAATTCAGAAAAAAAATTTACAATGCATTTTTGGACAACCCTAATCGACAGTCATTGGCACATTTTATTATAAAAAAAAGGGAACCTCACACTCAGAATAAAAGATTCTTTGATTTAAAGAAAACTTGTTTCAATAGAAGAAAAATATTAATTGGCTGTCAGTCTAGGAAAAGTTTCTTTGATTTAAACAAATTTCTTTTGATTCAAGGAAATGGTTTTTTGTTCGCATAAAAAAATTTTCATTCATTTAAAATGATTTTCTTAATTTTGAAGTTATTTTTAGCTGAATGAAAAAAATTATGTTAAAGAAACGGTTTCTTTAATTTAAAACAAATATTTTTGTCAGTGCAGATTTAAGATGTTTACAGCCCAATATATCAAAGTCATTTTTGGTTTTTGAGTTTTTTTTCTTTTATAAAAAAAAAAAATTATTATTATAAAAAAAAGAAAACCTCAGACTTATAACGGTTACAGTCCAAGATGTCAAAGACATTTTTTTCTCGAGTTTTTTTTCTTTTCTAACAAAAATTAATTGTTATTATTATGAAATACCTCAGACTTAAGATAGTTACAGCCCAATATATCAAAGGCATTTTTTGTTGTTGAGTATTCTTTCTTTTATAACAAAAAATTATGATTATTATAAAAAAAAGAAAACCTTCGATTTAAGATGGTTAGCTTAATATTTAAAAGGCATTTTCTTTTGAGTTTTTTTCTTTTATAAAAAAATTATGACCATTATAAAAAAAAAAATTCTCAGATTTGAGATGGTTAGTCCAATATTTAAAAGGCATTTTTTGTCCTTGTGTTTTTTTCTTTTATAAAAAAAATAATATTATCATAAAATAACCTCAGACTTACAAAGGTCACAACCCAAAATGTTAAAAGCATTTTTCGTTATTGAGTTTTTTCCTTTCATTAAAAAAAGTGATGAGTATCGTAAAAAACCTTATACTTAGGATGGTTACAGCTCAATATTTCAAAGGCATTTTTTGTTCTTGAGTTTATTTTTCTTTTATAACAAAACAAAATTATTATTTTTATGGAAAAGAACTAAACTGTCAAAGGTATTTTTTGTTCTTGAGTTTTTAAACTTTTATAAAAATATATATTATTATAAATAAAGAAAACCTCAGACACACGATGGTTGTATCTCAATATGTCAAAGGTATTATTTCTTCTTGGGGTTTCTTCATTTTATTGAAAAAAAATTATTATTGTAACAAATACCTCAGGCTCAAGATAATTACAGCCCAATATGCGAAAGACATTTTTTGTTCTTAAGCTGAAGTTTTTTTTATTTGCAAAAAGAAAACCTCAGACGTAAGACTTTGTAATTTTGTATCACACCCACATAGATCCAAAGAAGTATTTTTTGACAATGATTTAAGTAAATAGACAATACATTTTTTCAAATGAAAATTAACGTTGAAAATATGTAGTGATTCGCCATTCAAAACTGATTGAAATTTCCTCTAATTATTTGCAATATTTTCTTACAGAATGTTCAAAATGAATTAACTATTGACTTATTCGATGCAAAAATATTTTTGTTCTGTTTAGACTCTTCGTTCCTTTTCAAAGAAAGACTATTTTTAACAAGTGACAAAAAGAACCGAATGGTTCCTATAATAAACTGCAAATTTTTTAATTAGTAGCGAACATATTAAATTTTTATACTAGTAATGATATACTTGCAAGTTCTGTGGTATATTAAGGTCTTTAATCCGTCTTCAATCTAGGACAGGATATATACATAATAATTTAATTGAGCCAGAAAGGAGACTTTCAAAGTTCCACATAACCTCAGCTTAATTGAGGACAACAGTTTTGTGGTTTCTTATGCATTGGTGAATAATTTACATTCTTGTGCTTAACTAAACAATTTTTAAGGTCATTTTATTCCAAATGATGGCATTTCTATCAAAAGTTAATTGTGTAATCCCTGATGATTTATTGCTTCAATTAGTTCCCAAATTAGTCTTTTTAGCCCTTCTGACTTGCAAAATTACTAAAATACCACCACATCCACTATTTTATCCAACTGCTTGGATAACAATAATAGGGTCTGTTAGCGTTTTTCATCGGAAACATTATTTTAAACAAAAATCATCTGACTTTGAAAATTAAACTTACAGTTTTGAAAGACTTATATTTTCGAACAAAAATGCAACGAATTGTCTATATATTATACACAAATATTATATATTAATTCTGAAGTTAAGATATCATTTTTCATCAATTATCAAAAATATTGTCCTTGCTTTTCTTTTCTATTATTTTAGATAATAGATAGTACTATTATTATACCATTAAGCCATTTCCCTTTCGGGGTAGGCGTGACTTGCTCGGTTGGAAAATAGTAGTGTGTATATGGGTATATAGGTATAAGGTAGGTAGGTATATAGGTATGAGGTAGATAGGTATATAAGTGTTAGGTATAGATATTTTAGATTGATCTGGAATTCTCGTGTTATTTATTTAAATGACACGTTTATTCCGCAACACTGCTCCGACCCAGGTTGCTGATCAATCTCTCTAGCGATCACCCCAAGTGAAGAGCCTCACAAAATTGTTATGTATGGTTCTCCACTTGGGCCCCAAATAGAAAAATTTTATTATAGTATTAATCTTATATTTTAATTCAAAAATTGCGTCAAATTTTACTTTACATGTTTCCTATTAGAGATATTTCTGATTTTTTGAACAGAACATATCACGTAAATTTTTTTTTTAATTGCAGAATTTCTCGAATTTTTTACCTCAAATTTAACTCGTGTCATGACCTAGGTATCTTGCAGAAAAAATCTGAAATTAACAGGACACAATTTATGAAATCTTATATTTAATTTAAGTCAATAAAACTTGAAAAATCTTTACGGGTTTGCGAGTTATGACTAAAAATGTCTAAGAGTGTTCGCGTCAAGTTTCAGACGGCGCGGCGGCCGGCTCCTGAAACTCGACGCAGACACGCTTAGACATTTTTAGTCATAACTCGGAAACCTGTGAAAATTTTTCAAGTTGTATTGACTCAAATTAAATAAAAGATTTGAAAAATTGAGTCCTGTAAACTTTGGATTGTTTCTACAATTTTCCTAGAGCATGCCACAAGTTAAAGCCAAGGTTCAAAATTCGAGAAAATCTTGTATTTTTAAAATAAACTTCTCACGTGATATAAGAAGTCAAAAATATCTTTAAGAAGTCAAAAATATCTTTGCTAGGGTTCATTTGTCGTGAAATTCTATAAGCTTTCTAACAGTTTTTTCTTGGAATATGTATACTGATTTCCGATCGAGCTATCGTGTTTCAAAGTCATCAGCGATTTTTAGTGCCGCTTGCGCTGCCGTATAGATAATTACCGATCCATAAAAATGATTGTTAATTGTTCAAAAGTAAATGAAAAATCTTGTACCATCATGAAAATAAATTTAAAAGTTTCCACACATTTATTTACTTTTATTCACGTTCTTTATCTATGCAGCTGCAGTTTTATTTTATAATTTTTATCTTTCGACATATACGATCTATAACACCATGTGTTTTTTAAGCGTCAAAGATTATTTAGGCCATAAATATTTAAAAAACAATAAAGTAGAGTAAGTTTGAAACAGGTTTGAAGTTAGCATGAATGTATCTTGTGGAACAGGGTGATTGTTTTCGATGTTAATTTGGGATTTCGCGTTAGGCAATGCAAAGTAGCTTCTTGTGATGTAATTGAAAATATCCATTGGAAATATCCAAGTCTCAGCTTCAGGACACTGTTTTTCTATTTAATGACGTGACAAAATGACCGTCATCGTCTCTCAACAAGACAGATTATTCACTCGATATCTGAGTAAATCAGAATGACGCTAATGGAAACTGGAAAATGACGTGCTGATTTGCTTAAGTTCTTACTTTCATGATGTTCGTAGAAAGTCAATAAAAACCTGGAATAAAGAATGCATTTTTGAATTCTTTAGAATTGTTGGTTAACAAATAATGATAAAAAATTCATTCTTATTTAATTTATTACAATCCATTTTCTTTCGTTTATTAAACTGCAGTTTAATCTATCCTTTTCTTGGGTGGCCGAAAAACTTCATTTTTAAATTTTCAACATTTTTCCTTGTCCGATTTCTCATTTCCCTAACCATCAATATTCAAAGACCAATATTTTAATCTAGTATGATTCTTAACATATAATCTTTTCAAAAGAAAAATGAAAAATTAAGTTTCAGATAAAAATTTAAAAATTTCAAATTTATTTATTTCAACCAAAGATGATTTTTCTAAAAATAAAAGATCAATTTTTGATTCGGAAGAACGAAGTTCTGACCAAAGATATGACCTTTTAACAAAATACTTGAATTTTCAACAAACTAGTTGAGTTTTTTACCAAATACTGGAATGTTCTAGCTACAAAGATAAATTTTCAACCCATTGGTCCACTTTTAATAAAAAAACATTGAACTTCAACCAAAAATTGTTGAATTTTCAACTTACAAAGATGAATTCATAAACAAAAATGTAACGTTGATATTTTAACCAGAAAATATGAAATTTCTACCACAAAAGATGAATTTAAAAACCAAAAAGACTTTTTTTCAACAAAAGAAAATTTTTCAGCCGAAAAAGAAAAATTTTTATTCAGATTGTTAAACTTTCAAGCAAAAAGACGAATTTTCTCTGAAACAGTTAAATTTTTAGCCCGGAAATATGCATTTTCAACACAAAAGTTAATTTTCAACCAAACAGTTGCATTTTCAATACAAAAAGATGCAATTTCAAACCAAAGAAGATTTGTTTTCTAGAAAAAAAAAATTTTCAACAAAATAGTTAAATTTTCAACCAAAGAGAT
This sequence comes from Andricus curvator, assembly GCA_932195095.1. Lineage (NCBI taxonomy): Eukaryota > Metazoa > Arthropoda > Insecta > Hymenoptera > Cynipidae > Andricus > Andricus curvator. The sequence goes on from CAKNYM010052997.1 coordinate 255,587, forward strand.
GAATTTTCGAATAAAATTATTAATCTTCAAGAAACAAATAATTTTTTAAAGAAAGTGGTTCAACCTTTAACCAAATAGATCAATTTTTGATTTAAAAAAAGATAAATTTTCAATGAATAAAGTAATACTTATTTCAACCAAAACATAATTTCATTTTGAATAAAAAAGAAGAATTCAAGCAAAAAAGACGAATTCTTAACAAAATAGTAGAATCCTCAGCCAAGGAAGTTTAATTTTCAACCAAACAGTTGCATTTTAATTTGAAAAAAATGAAATTTTTACTAAATCAGATGAATTTCATAAAATAAAAAAAAGAAGTTTCAAAAAAATTGTGGAATTTTCAACCAAGAAAGATTTCAGTTCAATTTTTAACACCAAAATATAAATTTTCAACAAATAGTTAATTTTCTACAAAACCAGTCCAATTTTCAACCCAAACAGAGTAATTTTCAACCAAAAAATTGAATTTTTAATAAAAAAAATAAAATTTCAAACCAAGAAGATTAGTTTTCTGCAAAAAAAGAAACCAATTTTCAACCAAATAGTTAAATTTGTTACCATAAAGATGAACCTTTCATAAAAAATTTTGTTACAAAGTAATTCATACTTTACCCAAGTAGTTGAATTATCAATTAAAAAAGATAAATTTTCAACGAAATAATTTTACTTTCAATCAAAGAGATGAACTTTCATCTAAAATTATGAATCTTCAACAAAAAAATAGTTGCTTAACCAAATGGTTCCACCTTCAATCAAGTAGATAAATTATTATCCAAAAAGGATGAATTTTCAAGGAATAATGTAATAGTAATTTCAGCAAAAAAATATTTAAATTTTTAATAAGAAAAAGCTAAATTCAAGCGAAGAATACGAATTTTCAACAAAACAGTTCATTCCTTAACCAAGAAAGAATAATTTTCAACCAAATAGTTAAATTTTTATTTAAAAAAAAAATAAAGTTTCTACTAAAGCAGATGAATTTTAAACCAAAAAGACGATTTTTTATAAAAATAGTTCAATTTTCAACCAAGAAAGATTTCAGTTCAATTTTCAATATCAAAATGTAAATTTTCAACAAAACAGTTGAATTTGCAGCCAAAAAGGATGACTTCTTAACAAAATTGTTGAATTTTGTACCAAATAATAAAATGTTTAACTAAAAGAATAATTGTCATGTGGAAGCAATTGCAAAAAAAGAGGCAAAAATAGAATTACAGGATGAATAAATTTCTAACAAGTATATTATTTCCGGGTGGCCGCAAAACATTATTTTCAAAATTCCCTAAGTTTTCCTTGAACAATTTCCTTGAGAATTAATATTTGAAGACCAGAATCTTATTCTGTAACATTTTTAACATAGAATCTTTTATAAACGGAATAAAACAATTTCAAATTAAAATTTAAGAACTTCAAATTTATTATCCTTCTTCTTATTATTATATATTATATCCTTATTATTCTTGACAGTTATTTGAAGTGCCTCTGATAGAAATTTCCTGACTTTTGCATGATTTTTTCAAATCCTCTGATCTTTACTGACCAATAAAATTTCTAATTTTTCCCTGATTTTCAGGTTTTTCCTGACTGACAGCTACCCTGATTTAGTGTTTTTTATTTCATGGTCTAAAATTTGCAACTAAAATATATTTGCTCTGTGCATCACACTAATAAATAAGGTTGTAAACTTGGTCTTTGTTCTTTTACATTTTTTCTTCGGTATTGTTTTAAGACTCCAAGTTTGGCAACAATTGTTCGACACTTTTCGATTACTTAATTTCATTTATAATTTTACTTTAAATTTTTCGGTTTATTTAAAGATATGAATTTCGTATACTTATGAGTGAACTCAGGAGGCAAGAAAGTGAAGGTTAAGCAAGACCAAGTCGGCCAGACGGTCCACATTAAATGAGAACAGGTGTTGGATCTTGGTCGTCTTAGATAATCATTAAATCATTTTCTGAAACACAAGAATTTGTCGTATTACGTGAATAAAAGTGGTGCTTTACTTTCTCGTGATATAATTAGAAGATCGGACGATTAGAAAGCTGTTTTTTTTTTCAATTATGGAATGCTTGAAGTGTAGTGTTTGAGCTTTGGCATTCTATTCAAACTTCAGACGGACAAATTATTACAGTTTATAGAAAATCGCTACTGGTGAGCAGTTGCAAATTGTTTAAATATTTTATGCAATAGATTACCCAACATAATATTTTCAAAAAAGTTATAATATTCTAACATAGAAATAAGTACATATTTAGTAAATCCCATAGCAAAAAATCGTGATTTTTAAATTGTGAAAATGCATCGGATGTTTTTTATTGTCGGTGAGTATAAAAGGAATATTTAAAATACATATGAGCAGCTATTGAGATTGTCAGATAACTTTGTGATTTTATTGTTCATTTGTATGAAGTTTAAGCGTGAAATGCGTAAACGCTGAAAACGCATACGATGTCGAGTTTTCATTACACCAATTAAGGGTATAGTTTATTTATTTCTTCTATTTATACACTTATTTAATTATTTTTTTTAGTTTACTATACACATTACTTTTTTAATTATTATGAAATTGATGAAATTCTTTTAATTCCGAAACTTTTAATTACGAACGCTGTCTAGTTCAGACTGAAAATTGTGCTATTATTAAGGATTCCAATTTAATATTTTATAATTTCGAAAGATTTGTTGTACAATTGCACACAATTTTAAATAAAACAAACCTTGTACTATAATTTTTTATATTTGCATTTTAAACTATTCGATGTGGAAAATTTTCAATTTAAAACTGTTCAACAGTTAAGAGTATTAGTAGCGCACTTAAAAAAAATTAAATGATCAAAATGTTCTTCTTATTCATAAAAGAAATTGGAAAAAAACCATTTCGATAACATTTTTGCCTTGTTACTTCTTTTAAAAATACTACACCGGCGAGAAATAGATCACTCATATTTTGTTGGTATTCCCTCCCGAGGTAATAAATTGAAGTTTTTGTGTCAATTCTTTAAAAAAAAATTTATGAATAACTCTTGGAATGATGAATATTTTTCTAATGTTCTTAGCCTCATTTTAAACTCAGAAATTGCGGACATTCTACGTAAAGCTTACACTTAGGGACTTTTCCCAGTATCTTCATCAAGATTTTAAAAATCACTTATTTTTAGGGTTTTTGGGATTATCAAAAATAGCATATATTTAATGCAAATTCATAGAAAAAAATATATCTGGACAGCGCACAGTGGGGCGATATCAAAAAACGAAGTTCGAAATTAGTTTTAGGTCGCCATTCTTAAACCATTTGTCATTTCAGTTGAATATTCATATTTTCGAGTAAAAAACTCAACTTTTTGGTAGAAAGTTCGTCTTTTTGACTTAAAAATTCGACAATTTGGTATAAAATTTATCATTTAAGTTAAAAATAAACTCTTCTGACAGAAATAAATTTTTTTGGTTGAAAATACAACTATTTCGTTAAAAATTAAACTATTTTTATGATAATTTAACTACTTTGTAGGAATTAAACTTTTTGTTAAACAATCATATTTTTTGGTTGAAAATTCAACTCTGTAGATAATTAATTCTTTTTGCTATAAAATTCAAATTTTTGTTTGAAAATTGATGTATTTTGGTGTTTTTTGGCTGACATTAATCTTTTTAATCTTCGTTTGAAATTTCATCTACTTTTTTATTTGAATTTCTTTTTTTTTTGCTTCAAAATTAATTTTTCACTTGAAAATTTCATAATTTCATTTTCGTTTTTTAAATTTATCCTTCATAAGTTGAAAATTCAACTATTTGGTAAAAAATTAATGCATTTTTTTAAAAATTCATCTTTTTGCTTAGAAGATGAATCTTGTTTGTTGAAAATTCCTCTTTTTGGTTGATGATTTAACTATTTGATTAAAAACTCGTCGTTGTTTTTTAATTCAGCTCGTTGAAAATGTGCTTTTTGTTGAAAAAAATTAATTATTGAACTGAAAATGTGATTATTCCATTTTTAGTACAAAAAATATCTTTGTTGGTTAAAAATTTAACTGGTTTTATTTTTTTTCACTGGTGACCGAATCCATTTCAAATCACGCAGGGCGGCGAGAGACATGTTCAAGATCAGCTTGCCTATGAAATATGTTTTTGTACGTGAAAAATAAGGAGATACTTATTTTTTTTTAATTAACACAGCGAGATTTTTTACAAATATTTAAAGAATGTAAAGGTACAATGAGTTTTTTGCCAATTTTACTTTAAAACCCGTGCCAGTTTTGCAATTTATGAGATATAAAGATTTTTCTTGTTTCAGTTTTCCAGTTTTTACACTCTTTAAAACTCCACACAAAAAATAAAAAATAAATTGAAATTGGCAAAGTTATTTTGAATTTTTGAAAGAAAAGAAGAAAACGTTTTTCTCAAAAGCCGCACTGTTTTTCTGAAATTTTTAGAAATAATAGGTACTGAAATAGTCTGCTGAACAAAAATTTTCCGTTTAGTACTTTTTTATTTTTCAGGAGAAATAAATTATTTTGAAAAAAATAAAAAATAATGTTTGCCTCCTGAAAAACAAAAAAATACAAAACGGAAACTTTATAGTCAGTACAATATATCAGTACCTATTATTTATAAAAATTTCAGGAAGAAAATGTTGGGGTTTTTGTGACATTTTTTTTTTAAATCAAAAATAACGTAACCATTCCTTATTTTTTTTTAGATTTTGTTGTGGAGTTTGAAAAAGTGCAATAAACTGGATAAACTAAAACAAGATAAACCTCCATATCTCAAAAATTGCGAAAAAGGCCAGGTTTGGAGAAAATATCAAAAATAATTTTTTTCTCCCGAAAAACGAAAAAATACAAAACGGAAAATTTATGGTAGGTAGACTATATCAGTACATATTATTCCTAGAAATTGCAGGAAAAAAAGTTAGGCATTTTGATCAAATTTTCTTCTTTTTTCCAAAAATAAAACATAACGTTGTCATTTTTTATTATTTTAAAATGTTTGTTGTCGATATTGAAAGAGGCTCGAAAAAGAGAAAAATTCAAAACCAAAAAATGTATGGTAGATAAACTATATCAACACCTATTATTTCTACAATAAATTTCAGGGGGAAAAAGTTGGGGCATTTGAGAATTTTTTCTTTCAAAAATAAAAAAAACGTGACTATTTTTAATTTTATTTTTTTATTTTGAACGAGTGCAAAAAACTAAATAAACTGAAAAAAGAAAAACCTTCATATCTCATAAATTAGAAGAATAGCGCGGTTTTAAAAGTAAAATTTGCAACAAAAAAACCTCATCTCACTTTAAAAATGTTAAAATATTCGTGAAAAATGTACAAATTTTGCTATATAAATTTAAAAAATAAGTGCCATCTCATTTTCTACGTATGAAAACATATTTAATAGGCAAGCTGATCCTGAACATGTCACCCACCGGGCTGCATTATTTGAAATGGATTCGATCAAGTTAGAAATTTGTCCTTTGGTAGAAAAGTCACCTTTCTTGGTTTAAAATGAAACATTTTTGTTGATAACTCAATTTTTTTTAGTTGAATTTTGATATTTTTGTTTGAAAATTCGAGCAATTGGTTGAAAATGCATCTTTGTAGGTTGAAAATTCAACTATTTTTACGAAGATGTCTTTTTTCTTTGAAAATTCAACTCTTTTGTTGAAAATTCGTTCTTTTGGGTTGAAAACTCATATTTTATGGCAGGAAAGTAATTTTTCTTTGTTGAAAATGACCTTTTGTATTGAAAATTTAACTCTCTTCGAAAAAAAATTATTTTCGATTGAAAATTTGTCCTTTGGTAGAAAAATCACATTTCTTGCTTCAAAATGAACCTTTTTTGTTGATAATTCAATTCTTTTTAGTTAAATTTTGATATTTTTGTTTGAAAATCCAACTATTTTGTTGAAAATTCCGTCTTTTGGGATGGAAACTCATCTTTAATGCCAGAAAAGTAATTTTTCTTTGTTGAAAATGACCTTATTTATTGAAAATTTAACTCTCTTTGAAAAAAAATTATTTTAGCTTGAAAATTTGTCCTTTGGTAGAAAAATCACATTTCTTGGTTTAAAATTAACCTTTTTTGTTGGTAATTCAATTCTTTTTAGTTAAATTTCGAATTTTTGTTCAAAAATTCGAGAATTTGGTTGAAAATGGATCTTTTTAGGTTGAAAATTAAAATATTTTGATAAAGACGTCCTTTTTGTTTGAAAATTCAACCTTTTTGTTGAAAATTCGGTCTTTTGGGTTGAAAACTAATCTTTTATGGCAGAAAAGTAATTCTTCTTGGTTTAAAATTGACCTTTTTTATTGAAAATTCAACTCTCTTCGAAATAAAATTATTTTAGTTTGAAAATTTGTCCTTTGGTAGAAGAGTCACCTTTCTTGGTTTAAAATGAACCTTTTTTGTTGATAATTCAATTCTTTTGAGTTAAATTTTGTTATTTTTGTTTAAAAATTCGAGAATTTGGTTGAAAATGCATCTTTGTAGGTTGAAAATTCAAATATTTTGATGAAGAAGTCCTTTTTGTTTGAAAATTCAACCGTTTTGTTGAAAATTCGGTCTTTTGGGTTGAAAAGTAATCTTTTATGGCAGAAAAGTAATTCTTCTTTGCTGAAATCGACCTTTTTTATTGAAAATTTAACTCTCTTCGAAAAAAAATTATTTCAGCTTGAAAATTTGTCCTTTGGTAGAAAAGTCACCTTTCTTGGTTTAAAATGAACCTTTTTTGTTGATAATTCAATTCTTTTTAGTTAAATTTTGATATTTTTGTTTAAAAATTTGAGAAATTGGTTGAAAATGCATCTTTGTAGGTTGAAAATTAAAATATTTTGATAAAGACGTCCTTTTTGTTTGAAAATTCAACCGTTTTGTTGAAAATTCGGTCTTTTGGGTTGAAAAGTAATCTTTTATGGCAGAAAAGTAATTCTTCTTTGCTGAAATTGACCTTTTTTATTGAAAACTTAACTCTCTTTGAAAAAAAATATTTTAGCTTGAAAACTTGTTCTTTGGTAGAAAAATCACCTCTCTTGGCTTAAAATGAACCTTTTTGGTTGATAATGCAATTCTTTTTAGTTAAATTTTGATATTTTTGTCTAAAAATTCGAGAATTTGGTTGAAAATGCATCTTTGTAGGTTGAAATTTCAACTATTTTGATAAACACGTCGTTTTTGGTCGGAAATTCAACTGTTTTTCCGAGAAAAAAAATTATTTTAGCTTGAAAATTCAACTATTTTCTTGAAAATTCTACTCTTGCTTAAAAGTTCAACTATTTTGTAGAAAATCTTTTCTGTTTGAAAATTCGGCAAATCGTCCGTGGCCAGTCATTTTGCGAACTGCTATCCCCGAATACACCTGACTATCTCACATATAGATAGTGTACAATCTCCCGTTGAGGCCACTTTACCATTCCCTACCACTCGGGCGCTGGTGAGTATCCACGGTGGTGATTGCCCGCTGCCGCTCTGTGGTCCACTGCACTTCCAATTCCCTATCTCTTCGTTTCTTGCATGACCGTACGATCGGACAAGATCGCGTAACCGCGCACGTTTGAAGTTACGAGAGAAAGAAGACCATTTCGCACTAGGTCTCTCCTCAAAATTGCATTATTTTTTTTTTGTAATTTTCCTCCTTTTGGCGAAATCACATAAACCCCGATGTGCAGTCGTGTCTTGAAAGTGCGTGCGTGTTTCGCGGTCGGAAAAAATCAAAGTTTACTAACGACAGTGACGAGTTCGAAACGAATTCCGCAAATTATTCAAGTCAGTGCGTAAAGTTGATTCTCAAGTAAAGTAACCGGCAGCACGCAACCGAGCATAAGGATGAGCCACCACGGAAGCGTGCACTTTTCTTCCATGCGTCGAAATCACTTCGTTCACGAACTTCTCGTTAAGTCCATACACCGGTCGTGCCCGTCTTTCAATCAGAATAAAGGCCCCTTCAATTTCGATTAATTTTTATTCATTTCTTTTCCCAATTTTCAAAAAAATAATACAAAAATATAATTTTTTGGCTCGGGTAGTGCAGCGTCGATTTAAAAGTGTTGGTCATCGTGTGTGCAGTTGGTAGGAGTTGCGGGCGATTTGAATTTCAAGGGATTCGCTAATTATTTAGCGAAAAAGTAACAGTGCCCCAATTATTGGCTGCAAGGTGTTTTTGCCCCCAAGTGTGTAAATGAGTGCGGCATTTAGAACGTGTGTGCAGCACCTTCGTGATAGAGAAACTCACCGTCAACGTCCTCTTCTTTGATGCCGTTGTGGGTTATATAAAGACGGATTGGATTTTACTCGACAGTTAATGAATCCAATGAACCCAGTTACTCAGCTCGTAAAAAGTGTTCAGCGATATTATGTAAGTCAAATGAATAAAATTTGCGATGAGCAAACCTTTCCATGGTCCGGGATAGATATTATGTCAGCCAATTATCGCTGACCCATTTTCACTTGACCCGAACCTTATGCATCTAATTATAAGATTAAATCATTATTTACAAGCATCTTTAATCGCGCGCTATGAGCGCCTGTAGTTTTTCGATTCGAGGTTAAAAATAACTTTTAATTCGAGAAATAAAAACTTCGAATAACTATTTACTTGTTAAAGTTTTTGAACACTTAAATTCTAGCTTGAATTATGTTTCAGGAAAGTATTATTAGTTTATTTTTAGGCCATGGCTACGTGTACGGAAATTTCGGTACAAATAGCCGAGTTTTTTTCGGTACGAATGACGGGAGCTGGAAAAGGGGCTATTTGTAACAAAATTTCGATACGAATAGCCGGATTGTTTCGGTACGTGTAGATAGTCTCTTATTTTTAAGTTTATATAAATATAATATTCCTAAGATTCTTGGGAAAGTTCAAAAAGTTTTTTGTAGATTTCAAATATGTCGAAAAAGAATCTAGAAGATTTTCAAATAAAAATTTATTTTATAGGATTTTATCAAGTTTCAGAAATAATTCGAGAGAGTTTAAAAGATATTTGAAACATATATAAGTTTGCAAAAAATTTAAAAATATTTTATACATTTTCAAAAGTCTTTTAAAGTTTTAAAATATTTTCAATCTCTTCGAAAAATAAAAAATTTCTTAATATCTTTTAAATTCACTGGAATTATTCCTAAAATTTTGAATAATCTATAAAAATGAGAAAAAATTGCCTCAAAATCTTCCATTTTTTTCTCTATTATAAAGTTTCTAACACTGTACAAAATAAATGAAATAAAATACTTTTATTTAATGAACATATTCTTTATTCATTATTTTTAAAAAATTTAATTTTTCACATCTGGCGATTTTCAATTTTAATAATATTACAAACTGTCAGGAATTTTATTAATCCGCAATTTTTCAATTTGGCAATTTGAAATTGCCGGAAAATTTATAATTTCAGGAATTTACTATTTCGTATATTTTCTTTTTCGGAAATGTTATAGGTTCAAGAATTTCATTTTTCGAGACTTTTCAGTCGTACCATTTTTAGAAATCTTATGAAATGTTTTTGAACCTCTTTAACTTTTCTTAAAAAATAAAAAATCATAAAAAATTTTCCCATTAATCGTAAGAAAATTTGTTTATTATCATGAAACCTTTCAAAATCCTTGAAAAGCTTAAAAATTTTATTTTGAAATGTTCACAAAAGTACATTTTGTTTTCAATTTTTGGAAATTGTTCTTAAACTTCTTTTAAAATCATTGGAAATTATTTGAAAATTTTTTATAAATATTTTCAAATTTTTGAAATCTTTTTAAATATTTTCTTAAAATTAGTTTTTCAAACTAAAATTCATTACAAATTTTCCAAAGAATTTTAAGATTTTTTTTATCATTTTGAAATCTTTAAAAATCCTCAAAATGGTTCAAAATTTTATTTTCAAATCTTCAAAAAATTATATTTTGTTTGAAACTTTTCGAAATCTTTTCAAATTTGAAATTTTTTTCAAAACTTTTGAATATCTTTTGAAATATTTTAAATTTAAAAAAAAAATTGCAACTTTAAAGAACTTGCTTCAAAATCTTCCAGTTTTTTGTACAAATCTTTTCAAATATTCTCTTAAAATTAATTTTCCAAAATAAAAAATCATTTTAAATTTTCCGAGGACTCTTACAACATTTTTTTCATTATTTTGAAACTTTCCTTAGAAATCCTGCAAAAATAAAAATTTTGCTCTAAAATTATCCATATTCTTTTTTGGCAGTTCTAGATTTCTTTTTTTTAATTTTCTCTTGCAATTAATTTTTCAAAATAAAAAGGAAGTGTCTACGCGTACTGAAAAAATTCAGCTATACGTACCAAAATTTCAGTTCACGTAGCCACGGCCAAATAAAAAATAATTTAAAATTTTCTTAGGAAATTCAAGAAATTTTTTTTTTTGATGACACGAATTTTCTCTAAAATTTTGCTTTACAATTTTTTGCATTCTGTTTTAAAACCTAAATGTTTTAAAATCTTTTTCGCTTTTCTCTTAAAATTCATTTTTATAAATAAAAAATAATTTTAAATTTCCCTAGGAATCTTAAAAAAAACTTTTTATTCTCTTAAAGCGTTAAAAAATTTTTTTTTCAATCTTCAAAAATCTACTGACGGAAACTGAAAACAGCCACTAAAAGTCATATTCACGAAGTATCGCGACGAATCAGGTTTTCGCGAACAATAGAAGCAAAGTCTCCCACAACAAGTTTTTAAGAAAAGGATTTTTATTATTATTATTGATTCATTTATTATACAATAGCAACACGATTTTCATGAATTTCCTGTAATTTCCAGTTTAAAAACTTTAGTAATTCTGCAGAGATTTTGATTTGAGTTTATATTAAGAAACTGATCAGATTTTGGCATGGTGGATGATAATTTACTGAAGCGTGATCTGATTAGAAGAAGTAATATCTGGAACGTGAGTTGGACTGGGAGCATAGTATCATTTTTATTGATAGAAAAGCATCTCCTGGAGCAGATTTGTGATATATAGAAATCTTATCATTTCTCCCATTTTCGAGAAACAACTCTTTAAGAAAAGGTTTATTATTTATTTATAAATTGCAACACGATTGTCATGAATTCTCTTTAATTTCCAGTTTTTTTTAAAAAATGAGTTATTCTGCAGAGATTTGGGTTGGTGGATTTATTAAAAAACTGACCAGATTTTGGTATTGTATATGTTAATTGACTGAAACAAGGTCTGATATGAAGAAATATTATTTTGAACGTGAGTTTGTTTGGGAGCGTAGTATTGATTGATCGATGATTAAACAAAATTTTCATGATGACAAATTTGAAAATTTTATTGATATGCGTGCATCGGCTATGGCAGATTTGTGATATATAGAAATCTTATCATTTCATCCATTTTCGAAAAACGACTTTTTAAGAAAAGGTTTATTATTTATTTATTAATTGCAACACGATTGTTCTGAATTCGCTTTAATTTCCAGTTGAACAAAGATTAGTAATTCTGCAGACATTTCGGTTTGGGGGTTGTATTAAGAAACTGATCAGATTTTGGCATTGCATATTTTAATTGACTGAAACGAGGTCTGATATGAAGAAATATTATTTGGAACGTGAGTTTGATTGGGAGCGTAGTATTGATTGATCGATGATTAAACAAAATTTTGATGATGAAAAATTTGCAAAATTTTATTGATATGCATGCATTTGCTGTGGCAGATTTGTGATATATAGAACTCTTATCGTTTCGTCCACTTTCGAAAAAAGACATTGAGTACGTGTAACGGCAGTAACAAGACAAACGAGTTTTGCCTACAACGAAAGAGAGTTCGTACACCATATACAATGAAGATGACATTTTTATGATTTTGCGGTTTCTCTGCTTTTCATTATTGTCCACTTTACGGCCTTCTATTGAAAACAGTTCTTACAGTAGTTATTTATTAGTTGTAAATAATTACCACGTCAAATTAATGAAAAATGAGAGTGTCAAACCACAGAATGTTAAAAAAAACGAAATAATACAAAGGTGTCTTTAATTGAATAGAAAATTACTTCAATATTTAATTTATTCACTTTCACTAATTCGTTTTAAATACAGAAACTGGTTTCCCAGCACTGTCTAAATTAGAATATAATGTCTAAAAATGTATTCGAAAATACATAAAAGGTGAATAATTATCAAATATTTCGTTTAATAGACCTTCAACTTTATTTTTGAATCATTGACCTATTTATAATTCTATTGAAAGAAGTTGGAAGATATTTAGAACATTTTCTTCGTAGTTTCTAATTACTAGATTCTGATTCAGAGAAGCAGCTTTCAAGAAAACTACCTACTTTCATCGATAAAATGACTTTAGGGAAATAAGAAAAACTTCATTTACTGAAATGGAATTTCTTTAGTTTTATCGTGTTAAGAAATGACATTTAAAAACATTTGAAAGACGCTTGGATATTAATGAGATTTAATTTGTACATAAATAATTGTATTCAACAAATATTACATAAGGTTAAAATTTGCTGTAATCGAATGGTATGCTAGAAAATTACATAACATCTTAATAGTCAATTCTATACGGTCGTGTATATAATTTATAAATATCTTTTTACTCAAGCGGAAATTGTTTTTGTATATTTCACGTGAAAAACAATTTTTTTGAATTTTAATATTGTTGGCCTAATGTGAGGATTTGAAATTGAAATACGTTTGGGATTTTCATTTTTCTTTATTCAATTTTCTTCTTTCATGGCATGTCATCATTATTTTTTAATAAAATTCAATACCAAAATATTCAATGTTCAAATTTGTCGCTGGTTAGTCAAAAGAGGTTAAAAAATGTTTTCGAAATTGAAAGATGATATTTCGTAAGTTTATCAAGGTGAAATCCATGTTAAAAATGGTTTAAAATTGCTTCAATAAGTACACAAAACCATGTTCGTTTATTAATAATAATTTCTAACCAGCAGCTCAAATGTGATTATTTTTTAGATAAACAGAAAACTATTGTTGTAAAATTTGTTGCATCTCATTTTAAACAATGTAAATTTTCGATGTTGCTTTATTTGTTTTCGTGCCTCAAAAATTTTGCATCTCAAAATTACACCGAATTGGGGGTACTTCTGAGAATCAGCGTTTTGCAATGATTTACGGAAGAACGAATTCTAAACCCGAATAAACTTTCATTGCATTGAAAAAATATTTTGTTAACATTAAAGAAATCTTTTTTCGATATATTCAAATGCCCATAGCGAATTTTTGAACTATTGGAATTCTTTAAGATTTGCGACGGCAAAGTCCATCGGAAAGATTGTTTAACACATTTCAGAAAGTATATGCTAACAGCTTTTGGTTGAAAAAAAAAAACGGCAAAAGCCGACCAAAACTTTTAAAATTGAAATTCGGAACATTTTTGAAAAGTGTTCAGAGGCCAACGCTGTTCATCGAGAAATATTTATAGGCAATTTAATTGTTTATTTTTCTCAGTTTTCACATAGAATCTTATTGTAGACCAGGACAATGTAGGCGGACAAAGAGATATACTGATTTATTTTTTATTCGGAGTCTTGATAAATTATTATTTTACTGGATTCTTGAAATTGCGTAGCAGATAATAGATTATGAAAATTGAATATTTTTAATTGCTTCGGAAATATGAATTGAGGAAACTGCATCAAGTAATTATTACATGAATAATTTCCCTGTGTTCGTTAACTTTCTTATTGCATTACCTTGGGTCAGAGAAAGACCTTCATCTCAGTTATATCAAATGTTTTCAAATGTCAGGCGTCGCGAATGACTTTAGTCTCTAGACTGGTCACGGAGAAATCATTAAACAATAACGGTGATAAGCGCATCAACCATGAAAACCACTGTCAAGGTTATTCATGCAGTTTCAATTAACGGTAGAACTATAATCTACCTCCAGGTGAACTGGTGCGAGTACTATTGTTATGCCAAGATTCTTCGACTCCCCCCCCCCCACTATTAATACACATTTTCTCTTTAATTAACTATAATTTGCAAATCTCAAGGCTGAAATGATAAATAACAATTACAGAAAGACATTTCCCGTGCAGAAATTGCCCCACTTGGTCCTATTCAAAAAGGAACGCTGATAAGGCCCTGACCAGTATTTCCATTTTGAATCAAAGATGTTAAATTATAATCTGGCATTAAAGGGGCTCTAAAATAGGTGTATTATTTTTTATTTACAAACATACTTTCGCTGGTCCGACTAAAAAATGATTCGATTATATCTAGACACGAATGATGTTAAAAATCTCGTGTGAGGGGTTTTGGCGAGGTTTACCCCAATTCTGGTTGCAAGTAAAGTTAAAATTCATTTATATAGATATATTATTTATTCATTTCACTAATTTAATTGAAAAAATTGTGAAAATAATGGATATTATTTATATAATTATTTTTTGCAATTTGAATAAGTGAATGAATTATGCTAATTTGATTCTTTGGCTTTTCGCAAACCTTCAGCCTTGAAAAAACTCTAAAAAGAAGTATATTTTGGGTTGAAAAGTAATGAAAATACTTTTTCGTTAAAAATTAACCTTGATTCTGTATAATTATTATAATTTTAGAAACTGGGACATTCTGTGAAAATTCTGGGAGGGCCCTGACAAGTTTTCCCTGAGTAGGGTAATCATCTGCAAAAGTAGTACAAGCCCTGCTGAAAAAGTTTGATAGAATTTCACAAAAAAAATTAATACTTTTCCAATCGTTTTCTGTATCCGCAATTTTAAGAATTTCCTTCATATTTCTATCAAACAATTTTGACATGATGTCTATCAAAATTAATAATCAATTGATCATGTTTATCGGGATGTCCAATCCTATGACATATGATATACCACATTCCCATCTACTTTAATACGCGTTTTTATAGATATCTAATCAAATCTGTCAAAACAAGACTTGTATCAAATTGTGTTCCAGACTCTTGAAAGTCTTTATCTAACTTCATCTGTCGACAAATCTTATAATTTTCTATCAGCATTTTCATATATTGAAACTCTATCAAATCTTATCCCCCACCAGAGTTGTGTCTAATACTATGTTTCTAGATCGCAAATATTTCTATAAAATTTTATCCGTCGTAAAATCGTACACTTTCAATTTTTTATATGTTCTAAAATCTTATAATTTTTGCATCGGCAGTTTTTAATTGAAACTCTATCAAATCAAATTCGCGCCAGGCTTGTATCAAGTCCTAAGTTCCAGAATCTTGGAAGTTTTTTTCTAACTCTGTCTGTCGGAAAATCTTATACTTTTCTATCAAAATTTTTCTCATTGAAACTATATTAAATTGTAATGCATAAGATTTGTATCAAACCCTGAGTTCCATAATCTTGGACGTTTTCATCTTACTCTATCTGTCGAGAAATCTTAGACTTTTCTAAGCATATGTCTCTAAATCTCGAAAATTTCGATCAAATTCTATCTGTTCTAAAATCTTATACTTTTCTATCAACCGTTCCTCATTGAAACTCCATTCAGTTACAATCTTACAAAACTGCATAAAATTATATGTTTCAGAATCTTAGAAGCTGTTATCTAACTCTACCTGTCAAAAATCTTATACTTTTCTAGAAAATTTTTAAAATTAAAACTCTACTGAATTTTACCCGCACAAGATTCGTATCAAATCCTAAGTTCCATAATCTTGGAAGTTATTATCTAACTCTATCTGTCGCAAAATCTTATACTTTTCTATCAACATTTTCTCATTGAAAGTCTATTAAATCTTAGTCGCACAAGACTTGTGTCTAATCCTATGTTCCAGAATCTTGAAAGCTTTTATCTAAATCTATCTATTTAGAAATCTTATACTTTTCTATCAACCGTTTCTCATTGGAACTCCATTTAGTCATAATCGCTCGAAATTTGTTTAACATCTCATTTTCCAGAATCTTGGGAGATTTTATCCAAATATATCTGTCGAGAAATATGATACTTTTCTATCGAAAAATTCTCATGTAAACTATTAAATTTTAATTGCCCAATACTTGTATCAAATCCTTGGTTTATAAATCTTGGAATTCTTATTTAACTCGATCTGTCAAAAAATCTTATACTTTTTTATCAACTTTTTCTCATTGAAAGTCTATTAAGTCCTAATCTAACAAAACTTGTATAAAATCCTATCTTTCAGAATCGTGAAAGCTTTGAACTAACTTTATCTCTCGAGAAATCTTATAATTTTCTATCGAAATTTTTTAATTAGAACTTTATTAAATTTTAATCGGAAAAGACTTGTATCTAATCATATGTCTCTTAATCTCGAAAATTTCTATCAAATTCTATCAGTTATAAAATCTTATACTTTTTCTCTCGAAAATTTTTTCATTGGAACTCTGCCAAATCTTATTTGCACCAGACTTGTATCAAAACCTACTTTCCAAAACCTGGCAGATTTCTATCGAATTCTACTCCTCGAAAAATCTTATACTTTTCTACTAAGATATTTTCATTAAAAATCTTTCAAATCTTATGCAATGAGAAGATTTTGATAGAAAATTATAAGATTCCTCAACGGCTAGAATTTGATAGAAATTTCCGGAATTGTGGAAGATAGGATATGGTACAAGATCTTTGTGGATAAGATTGAATACAGGTATAATGAGAATCTTTTGACAGAAAAGTATAAGATTTCTCAATGGTTAGAATTTGATAGGAATTTCCAAAAATTTTATTAAAAAATGGAATAATTTTCCGAGAAGTGATATTAAAGTTTGCAAAGTTCCTGGT
Source organism: Andricus curvator (assembly GCA_932195095.1). Taxonomy (NCBI): domain Eukaryota; kingdom Metazoa; phylum Arthropoda; class Insecta; order Hymenoptera; family Cynipidae; genus Andricus; species Andricus curvator. The sequence continues at coordinate 272,291 of CAKNYM010052997.1, forward strand.
TATATTTAACCACTGGTGCGGATTTAATAAAAAAGAGTCGGAACTCCTTGTTGACTTTAAATTCTTGCGCAATACATGTAAGGTGTAAAATTGTGTAATTGCTGAGTGAAAATCCACGCGAGCGTAATTGTCTCAGGCGAAATGAAATGGCAGTTTCTTGGGCACTTTAGCGTCTGCTCAAGTACATTCAACCATTACAACAGAGCACTATTTAATTTGCGAAAATACCGACCGCTAGATTACTCTCGGCCATGATCTGGTTTAGGCTCGAACTTTAATTTCAAACGTCTTTCACTTTTACTGGCCATCGTCAGAGAAAAGTAAAGTTTGGTTCAGTCTTAGCGCCACAAAATCTGCTAGAACATTGCAGTTTAATTGTATTATATTATATTTTATTTTCATTAAAATGCACTCTTTCCTCCATTCCTCCCTTTACCGTTTTTTCAAAAAATGTCTTCTTTTTCCCCTGTTTTCGAGAAACTTCCAATTTTTCTCGTTTTTTTTGCTTCAATGCGAATTGAATTAATAGAACCCAATGAGAAAATTAAACTACTTTTTAGTTGAAATTTCAGTTTTTATTTAAAATGTCTACTATTATACTTTTGGTTGAGAGTCTTCATCTCTTTCAGTTAAAAATTCTACTATTTGGTTGAAAATTTAATTATTTTGTTAAAAATTTAATCATATTGATGAAAATTCAACTATTTTCTTTGAAAGTTATCTTTTTTGGTGAAAAATTCAACTACCGGGTTGAAAGTTGAATTAATTTTTCAAAAGTTCATGTTATTGTTTGAAAATCAAACTATTTTGTTAAAAATTCGTTTTTTATAGAAAACTTATTTTCCAAATTTAAAATTTAACTTCATTTTTGTTGGAAAAATGATCGTTAAAAATTCAGCTTCACATTTTTCATTGTGAAATCATCTTTTTTGGTTAAAAATTAATTAATTAAAATTAAAATTCATCTATACCATTTTTTGTTAAAAATTGATCATTTTTATTTAACACTTAAACTGTTTGGTTAACACTTCAGGTATTTTGTTGATAATTTGTATTTTTTTTGGTAAAAATTTAATCTTCTGGGTTGAAAATTCAACTGCTTAGTTGAAACTGGAACTTTTAGTAGTATATTCATGTCTTTGGTTACAAAATCTATTCCATTTTTGTTTAAAAACTGTTCATTTATAGTTAAAAATTTAACTATTGGATTGGAAATTCACTTCTTTCTTAACAATTAATATTTTCGGCTTGAAACTTCAACTGTTTGGTCGAAAATTCGTCTTTTTGCTTTGAAAATGCAACTATTTTGTTGAAAATTCGTTTTTAAGCTTAAATGCAAACTGAATTAATAGAACACAATAAGATAATCCAACTATTTTTAATTGAACGTTAATTATTCTCAATTAAAAAGTCTACTATTATATTTTGTTTTCTTTTTTTTTGAAGAAAATTAATTTTCTGAATTGAAAGTTTAACTCCATATTTGTCTTAAAATGGATAATTTTCAGTTAAAAATGCAACTCTTACATTTTTTTGGTAAAAATTCATCTTATTTGGTTGAAAATTCAACTAAGCATGGTGGAATGTTTCAACTACTCTCTGAAAAATTGATTTTATTGGTTCAAAATCTAAATATTTTGTTGAAAATTCGTATTTTTTTGTTTAAAATTAATTTTTTTAAACTGAACATTAACCTATTCTATTTTTAGTTCGAATTCTATTGCGTTTAGTTTAAAATTGAACTATTTTGTTAAAAAATCATGTATTTTGTTCAAAATTCGTATTTTTTGTAGAAAATTATCTTCTTGTTGAAAATTCAACTGCTTGGTTGAAAGTTAAACGGCTTCGTTAAAAATTCATTTTATTATTAGAATAATCATGTCTTTGATTACAAATTAAACTAATACGTTAAAAAATACTTTTTTTGGTCGCGAATTAATTTTTTGACTGAAAATTTAACTATTCTATTCCTTTAATCGTTCGTTTTTAGTTGAAAATTAAGTTCTTTGATAAAAATTTATATTTTTAAGTTGACGTTTCACCTGTTTTGTAGTGAATTCGTCTTTTTGGCTGAAAAATTAATCTTTTTTGTCAAAAATTCAACTTTTTGGTTGAAAATTTAATTATTTTGTTCAAAGTTCAACTATTTTGTTAAAAAGTTCATATTTTTTGGTCGAAAATTCAACTATTGATCTTTTCCGGCAGAAAAGTTTTTTCTTAAAAATTCATCTTTCTTTTTTGAAAATTCAATTATTTTCCAAAAATGTATCTTCTCGGTTCAAAGACTTAACTATTTGGTTAAAGATTTGGCTATTTTGTTGAAGATTCGTTTTTTTTTGCTTGAAAGCTCAACTATTTGTATGTAAGTGCAACAGTTTGGTCTAAAATTGATGATTTTTTCGGATTTTTTTTGTCTTCTTGTGCTTAAAAGTCAACTGTTCTCCAAAACATTCAACTTTTTAGCATGCAAAGCGTTTCATATTGCATTCGGTGAGGTCATTATATTTATTTTATTTAAAAGAATTTATTTTCGTATTATTCCCCTATTTTCGTGATAAATCACCATATTTCTCCTGTTTTGAGATAATTTTGGGTTGTGAATTTATAACTTCCTATAGATGAGATTAGAAAGTCAAACACTTATCTCACCAATTTTTTTAAAACTAACACAACTTGTTACACATGCCAAAGGAGAAGATCATCTTAGATATTTTACTCAAAAATTTCTCTTCGGAGTTATATCGAAATTTGATTTTTTTTTAATTCTCTGTTAAAAAAAGTGAAACGTTGTTCATAATTTGTAGCGTTTGGCTTAGATTTAATCAAATTAATTGAAGCTACAAATTTGCAGATAAAATTGACTGGGAGATTAGAATTTCGAGATCTGAACCATCTTAAATAACGTCTTCATATTTTTTGAATTTGAAATTTTGAAAGTTTAAATCCTGAAAATTGCCCAATTCGATTTATTTCTTATTTTATTTTTAATACTCCAAAGAATCCTCTGAAAAAATTAAAAATGAGTGGGATTTTGCGTAAGTTCATAAATGATGTATGTCAAAAATGAATGAATGATTTAATGACTCAATTATCATTGAGCTTGAAAAATCAATACATTTGTTAAATATATTTTTGTAACACATACGCCGATAACAGACAATAAGAGACTCATGCATTTTAAGGCTGAGGTCAATAAACTCTAAACATTATGATATTATATTAAATAAATTCAATTCAATTATCAACATTTAAACATGAATTTTCGAAGAAAGAAAGCTTGTCTAAATGATATAATTAAACATTGCATTCCTCATTCGATTGGGTCACGCCTCCCACGCCACAAATGAGCATGCCATTGACATTGATAGGTCAGGATCATTCATTCAATTGATTCGATTTTAAGTGCCCTTGATTCAATTTGATATGAGAAATTATTTTTATAGCTGAGAAAAAGCCATGGAGAAATGAGAAATTAAATGTAATGTTCTGCGTCTGCTGGATTTTTACGTCCACTTCTGTTAGTAATTTAGTAATTTATAACAATCACGTAGTGAGTAAGATGGCCAATTGAAATCTGCAAAGAAAATTCTTCATATGTAAAATAGCTTACATAAATTTTGCATGTCCTTCTCAGCACAATAGGGATTGCTAAACTTCAGTTTTCAAATTAATTCTTTCATCAGTTAAGAAGCTTTGAACTTGAAAGATGTTTGCTTAATGAAAAAATGTCTAAGCATACAAAAAAGTAAGTGACTTTAAGAAGAAATTATCATTCTTCCTAACAATCTTGGGCTTGATTTCTTCACCTTTGGGTAAATACTTGAAAATCCTTTAGACGAGGCAGAATCTCGAACTTGACTGGCGGATTTGGGGCACAAGTGAATAATAAGGTGATTCATAAAATTGCGAATACGTTTGCTAGAAAAGTGATTTCAACGAGGAAAGAGAGGAAAAAAAGTTTAAGAAAGCTATAAAGAGAAGGACATTTTTTTATACAATGATCTTAATATTTTATGCAAATAGTAGATTTTAAGTGGTTGACGCTCTACTCATGTATAGTGGTGTTCCCGGTTCATATCCGGGCTGAGGCAGATTTAAAAAAAAAATATTCTAATCAAATTGTTGAATTTTCAAGCGAATAAGATGCACTTTTTACAAATTAAATGAATTTTCAACCTGAAATGTGAACTGACGCTGATGCCTCGATGGCGTAGTTGTTTAACCATCCACTCATGTAATGTTCCTGATTCATAACCGGGCTGAGGCAAATTTCTTTTTTGTTCTTAACTCTAATTTCAGGGATCGTCCGTCCCCTTTTTTTACGTAATCCTCAGTTTCCCCCTTATACTTTAAAAATTCCTAAAACACCTACAATCGAGAATTATAGTCCAAATATTCCCCTTTTCACTTTTTTTACAGAGTTTAAATTCCTAAAATTTCAAGTTAAAATATTACATTTTCAACAACATAGACGAATTTCTAACCAAATATTCGAATTTTCAAACAAAAAGATGAATTTTCAAACAAGAAGACTAATTTTTCACCAAAAAAAGACGAATTTTCAACAAAGTAGTTCAATTTTCTACCAAAGATATGAATTTTTAACTGAAATTGTGAATCTTCAACCAAAAAAATGAATTTTAACAAAATATTTCAACTTTCAACCCAATAGTTGAATTCGTAACCAAACAAGATTTTAGTTTAATCAAAGACAGTTGAAATAATCCAAAAAGAAGAATGTTTTAACAAAAAAGTTTATTTTTCAACCAAAAAAGATTTTTCCATCAAGAAAGAATAAAAATCAACCAAATTGTTGAATTTTCAAGCCAAAGTGCGATATTTTTTTATAGTTGAATTGTTACAAAAGAGACGAATTATTCAATCAAAAAATTTTTTTCAGTCAAGAAAAAAAAAAATTTTAACCATATTATTGAATCTTCAAGCCGAAAGTACGAATTTTCTACTAAATATTCAAATTTTCATACCGAAAAAAGAATTTTTAACGGAAAAGTTAATTTTCAACTGAAAAAGATTTTTTAGGCGAGGAAAAAAAGAATTTTCACCAATTGTGGAATTTTCAAGCCAAAAAGACGAGTTTTCTAGAAAGCAGTTGAATTTTTAACCCAAAATTATGAATTTTTGATAAAATAGTTGATTTGAAATTATATAGTTATTTTTCAATAAAATAGTTGATTCTTCGACCAAGAAACATTTTTCAGGCAAGGAAGAAAAAAGATGTAATTTCTGTAAATCAGTTCAATTTTTAACCCGAAAATATGAATTTTCCACAAAAGTAAATTTTCAATCAAACAGTTTACTCTTCTGAAAAAATGCTTCAATTTTCCGCCCCTAAAAAACAAATTTAAAAAAAAAAAACAGTTGAATTTAAAAAAAAGACGGCTTTCTGAAATAATTGTTGACTTTGCAACAAAAACAGATTTTTTAGTCAAGAAAGAAAAAAAAACCCACAGAATTGTGGAATTTCAACAACACAGTTGAATTTTCTACCTCAAAATATGCTTTTTCATCAAAAAAGTTCAGTTTTTATCAAAATTGTTCAATTTTCAACCAATAAAGATTTTTTAGTCAAAAAAGAAAAAACAATTCCACCAAAATGTGGAATTTTGAAGCCAAGAAGACGAATTTTCTACAAGGCAGCTGATTTTTTGACCCGAAAATATGAAATTTTAACAAAAAGGTTGATTTTTAATCAAACAGTTGACTATTCAGTTATAAAAGATTTTTCAGTGGAGAGAGAAAAAAAATTCTACCATATTGTTGAATTTTCAAGCCAAAAATATGTATTTGCTACAAAATAGATCAATTTCAGACCGAAAAATATGCATCTTCAACAAAAGTTCATTTTTAATCAAATAGTTTAGTTTTCTACCCAAAAATACAAGTTTGCAATGAAACATTTGAATTTCCTACCTAAAAATGTGATTTTTCTTCAAAAAAATTAATTTTCAACCGAAATAGTTTAATTTTCATCCAAAGAGGATGATTTTCCATCAAAATTGTTGAATTTTTAACAGAATAATTTAATGTTCAATCAAATGAAATACTTGATTCTTTAACCAAAGAAGATTATTCAGTCAAAAAAAATCTACGAAATTGTTCAAATTTTTAAGTCAAAAAGATGCATTTTCTAAGAAACAGTTCAATTTCTAACCCGAAAATATAAATTTTTAATCCGACAATATAAATTTTCGACAAAAGCTAATTTTCAATCAAATAGTTTAATTTATTACCTGAAAATATGGATTTTTATTAAAAAAAAAAATAATTTTCAACCAAAATAGTTGGCTTTTCAACCAAAAGAACGATTTTATAACAAAATTGTGGAATTTTCGAAAAAATAAATAAATTTTCAATACAGTAGTTGATTCTTAACCCGAAAAAGATTTTTCAGTCAAGAAAGAAAAAAAAATTATATCAAACTGTTGAATTTTCAAGCCAAAAATATGTATTTTCTGCAAAACAGTTTTCTCCCCTAAAGGAGGAATTTTCTATCTAAAAATATCAATTTGCATGAAAAAAATTAATTTTCAACCAAAAAGAACAATTTTCTAACAAAATTGTTGAACTTCTAACAAAATAATTGAACATTCAACTAATTAACAAAATTGTTAACAAAAGAATATGTATTTTTAACCAGAAGACACATAATTTCAATTAGTTTAGAGAATTAATTCGTTAGTGGAATTCAGAAAATGAATAATATTTTTGTCGCTTCGTGATCAAGATAATCGGTTTGCATTTTCTAGAATGAAAAAGATGACAAGTGTACGTACTCGCTAGGTTAAGTTCCGACGGGATTAATCATTAATGTTGAAATCTGTACGCGAACAGATTATACGAGTGCACCTGTACGCTCGGCTGGAACTCGTACTTAGCGTGGCGGTTAACGTTTCCAAAGCTCTTGAGCAATCTTACGAATTCCCCTTAATTTATCGAATTTTGCAAACATGAAATGAAAAAAAAAAAAATTCAATCATTCGTTCAATCCTTCATCATCGGTTATAGTTGCAATGATGATAATAATTTTTTCGTCAGGGAAGTTTGTTACTTCCGGGTGTAAACATACAATTATAAGTTAGTCAATATTGATTTTGCAGTCTACCAGGTTCCACTTTTGTTGTCTTACTAATTCACCAAGATTGAGTAACCATATTGAATTTATTAAAATTTTTAAAGAATTTTTATCACTGTATCAATCTATTTCTACTTAGAATAAAGGCGGCATGCTTACGAATAAGTGTTTCGCATAAACTTTAAACTTCTTGAATTTTTATTTATTTGTTAGCATTTTAGCGATGAAGTTTTCTCAATTTTCATAGATTGTTAAAAACTAGAAAGTTTCAGCTCAGAACATTCTGATTATGATTTTTAGAGTCCAAAGAGATTTTGTTTAGTTTTAAGTAGATATCTAAAAAAATACTCTTTTCTCTACAATATGAAAATGGTGTGATGGGTTTTTCTGAAATCTTTAAAATGAAAGGTTGTTTAACTAATTTTAATAGTGATTTTTAGAGATTGGAAATTCTTTTATTTAATTTTAAGGACTTTATGTAAGAAAAAAATGGTTTTCCAATCGCTTTAAATTTGTAAATTTCTATGAATTATTAATTTGTATACATCTGCGAGAAAATAATATTTTTAACATAAATTTAAGAAGCTCTATAAATTAGTTCAGAATTTTTCCGTGATGTGGAAATTTTTTCATTTTGAAAATGTGAAATGCATCTGCACTGAATCTTTGAATTAGTCAAGTTTTCCCAGCTTTTTAGTTTTACGTATTTTAAACGCATAAAAGTTTTCAACAGTTGAGAAAAATGTTAAACGTATAATGATTGACAAGATTTTTTAAATTTATTTCAAATGTACGAGCTCCTTATAGAAATGAGTTATTCTGCTTCACGCAATCTCAGGATACTAATCGATTAATTCCAAATTTTATAAGGAGCCGAAAATTATTTGAGAAGCTAAGTGAATTGAATCTTCAGAAAAATAATACAGTCTTCCGTAATTCATTATGCAATTTTTTGTTTCCATTTTAGAGTCTTACATATGTTATTTGGATAACAATTTATATATTTTCATAACAAGCAAAAAGGATTTTACGACACTCATTAATTATCAATTGAAAATGAAATTTGTTGATATTTATCAGAGCTTCCTCACGGAAGAAGATAAAACTATATGTAAACAAAATTAATTTTGTTGCTTGTTTAATTTCTCTTCCGGTGGGCATACTTGGTATTAATTCTATAAAATATAGTGAAAGAAATGAACCATTTTTATCTCGTATTTTCGTGTTAGAATCTCCCAGTCCTGATATTAAAAATTTGATTTCATTTTAAAGTAATTTTTAATTTTTAAAACACGAATAATGAGCACATTTGTGCACAGACCTTTTCAAATTAAAGATTAACTCATCGACAACTGTAATTAGGTGATTGTGAATTCTCTTTTGTTAAAGCTCCTTTGGCTTTAACGAATACATTCTCATCACGTATCTCGTGATTCGCACTCGATTTTGTCAAAAATGCGAACTTTTCTACATTGTGCAACACTATTATATCAAATGTATATTACATTTATTTCTGTACGTCGGCCTGGGATTGCTTATTCAGATATTGCAAAATAAAGTACAAATTTTATCTATCATGGTTACTTTAATATTTGTTCCTTATTTTGCATTAAATTTTATCCACTGCTACCCTGAAAATTTTATATCATTTTAATAAATGTATATTATTACAATTTATGACATGCATTGGTATAAAAACAGACGTATTTTCATTGTCTAGTTTTCATAATTGAAGAAAAGTGCGCATCCTATACAAAAAAAAATTGTTATACATTCTATTGCAGCTTGTGTCGTTTTTCCATAAATTTAATTTGTTTATTTTTAATTTTATTCTTCACAGTTTGAACCTATCAAAAAATTCTTTTTAACAAATTTCTAGCTCTTTTTTGGGTGAGCAACTTTTTTGAATTAATTTTTTTCATAGCTTGTTTCGTTTGTCCAAAAATTTAATTCTTTTATTTTCAATTTTATTTTTTACGATTAAAACAAAAAATGCGCGTCCTATCAAAAAGTGATTGCTAACAAATTTGTAGATCCTTTTTGAATGCACAATTTTTGTCAATTCATCTTTTTTTTGTACCTGGCGTCATTTTTCCAAAAATTTAATTTTTTTATTGTTAATGTTATTTTTCACGATTAAGAAAAAAACGCATACTATCAAAAAATGAATAACAACAAATTTTTAGCTCTTTTTTGAGTGAATAACTTTTGTCTATTTATTTTTTTCGTGTCTCGTGTCGTTTCTCTAAAAATTCAAGTGTTCTATTTTTAATGCAGTTTCTTACGAGTAAAACAAAAACTGTGCATCCTATCAGAATGTGATTTGTGACAAATTTGTAGATATTTTTTAAATGCACAATTTTTGTCGATTCATATTTTTTCGTATCTTGTATAGTTAGGCCGCAAAATCAAATTTTCGATTTTTTATTATTTTTTGTGCGGTCAAAATTTGAATTTTCGATTTTTCAGAAAAATTCGAAAAGTTGTTGTGATAATCTTGTAGTGTGTTTGTTATTTGGCTTAAACTGTTCATTTTCGTTTGTTTTTTGAAATTTTGTGAATGCTATAACTCCAGTAATTTTCTTTTTATCAAAAAAAGTCACTTGGATAAATTGTTGGCCTTCTTGAGTTCTACTGATAACCGTACATAAAAATTCTGAATTTCGAAAAAAAGTGGTCTCAAAAATTTTGAAAATGCGTTTAATTTTTGAATTTTTATCCCAAAAGGGGTGGCTAACGAATTTGACCTTTATTTCAGGACACTTGAAGGGTATACCAAAGCCCAAATTGATATGTCAATTCTTACGAATGTTATCGTTCTAAAAGTCTAAAAATGTACAGACACACAGTCCTACAGACAGACAGACACATTCGTAAAAACCTGTTATTGTAATTCCATTTTAAAATTCTCGCCAGGGGTCATTGCTCACATGCCGGATTGATTTTCGTAATGAAGCACTAATTGTAGGCGCGTCAGCAATAAAAGCCAAATATTGCATTGCAAGACAGGCACACGTTTATTATCACACTAAAGTGCGTGGGCTCAAGTAAACTATAATTTAAAATCGATTTTCCCCCTCCACTAAAAAAATTATACATTGAAAAACGTTGTCGTGATAAGATACTTGTGACATAAACTAATTATTCGATAAATAATTCATCGAATACAAATTTAAAAAAAGTGCCTTCAGTGATGAATAATTAAAATAATAAATATTCAAATTAATAATTTCTGGAAATTGTGCTCGTAAAAATGAGGAAAAAACTACTTTTCCCTTCGTCATTTCAAATAATCTTGGAAAGAACATCGTCGAGTTTCTCTACATGCAGCTATAAAAAATACAATTGATCTGATCTTACTTTGAATGGAGGTCTCTTAGTGAGTTTTTTTTCGCAAGTTTTTTCATATATTAAATAGTGAAAATTGGATTTATACTGTCAAATGAAACAGTTAAGAACTTGATTTTTAGGTAATAGAAGGTATAATTATTCGTTCATAATAATATGTATATTTAATTAACTTTGTTTTTAAATTGCTAGGTTTTCTTGATGGAAAATATTATTATTGATATATTTTTTTTATGGGTGAAAATCAAAAAGTTGATAATATCATGTCCCTGGAATATTATGCGCTTTTGTTTAGAGGAATACTTTTCTTAATTATAGTGTAGTATGTTTTCTGATGATAAATTTTGAAGAATTCTTAATTTTTTCTCTGTTTTTAATAACCTTACCTTTTTCTTGTTTTTCTGCTTGAATGCGAACTAAATCAAAAGAACCTAAAGAGAAAAATCAACTACTTTTGGTTGAACGGCCAATATTATATTTCTGGTTTAAAATTCATCTCGTTTGGTTAAAATTTGGTTGAAATTTTTATTATTTTGTTGAAAATGCAACTCTTTCGTCAAAAAGTCATCTTTTTTGGGTGAACATTTTTCTACTGGACGGAAACTTGAACTTCTTTATAAAACTTCATTTTTTTAGTTGCACATTCATTTACTTGGTTAAAAATTTAACCATTCCATTTTTGGAAAGTAAATCTTTTAGGCTAAAAAATAATCTTTTGGGTTGAGCTCTTTTGTTGAAAACTCATTTATTCGAAGATTCATCATTGCAGTTCAGCATTCATTTCTTTTGTTGAAAGTATAACTATTTTGTTAAAAAATGATTTTTTTTTGTTGAAAATTAATATTTTTAACTGGCAATGGAACTGTTTCATTTTTGGTTGAAAATTGATATTTTTAATTGAAAATTGACCTTTTCTATTTAAAAATGTATGTGTTTGTTGAAAATTCTTTTTTTTTTTTGTCAAAAATCAATCTTCTTGGTTGAAAATTCAACCTTTTTGTAGATAATTCATCATTTCGGCTTCAAAATTCAACAATTTAAAAAAAAATTAATGCATGGTTTTGAAAATTCCTGTTATTGGTAGAACATTAATCTTCTCGTCTGAAAATTTATTTATTTTATTGAAAATTTAACTGTTTGGTTAAAAATTGAAGTATTGGGTTCAAAATTAATCTTTTTTAGTTGAAAATTCAATTACTTGGTTGAAAGTTAAACTGCTCTGCTCCACCTCCTTGGTTGAAAATTTAACCATCCTATTTTCAGAAAATTAATCTTCTGGGTTAAAAAAATCATCTTTTGGGTTGAACTATTTTGTTTAAAATTAATTTTTTTCAAGATCATCATTTTACTTGAAAATTCATCTCTTTTATCAAAAATGTAACTATTTTGTTAAAAAACTTTTGTTTTTTTAGAATTAATTTTTTTACCTCAAAATGTTAATATTACACTGTTGGTGAAAATTTTGTATTTTCCATTGAAAGTTGACATTTTCTAGTTAAAAATTATTATATTTTGTTAAAAATTCATTTTTTTTTTGTCGAAAATTAATCTTTGTCGTTGAAAATTAATCTTTTGTTGTTAAAAATGCAACTGTTTGGTTCTAAATTAATCTGATTTGTTTAAGGATTCAACAATTTGGTGCAAAATTAGTCTATTCGGTTTAAAATTAACTTTTTTGTTAAAAATTCATATTTTTGGTTTAAATTTAACTATTTCGTTAAAAAATAAACTATTTTCATAGAAATTTAATTTTTTTTTAGAAAATTAACTTTTTCTTTTAAAATATAATATATGGATGACCCCTACGATATCATGAGAGCAGTTAAAATCGTTGGAAATTCAATAAAATTTGTTAATATCCTTTAAAAAATCAATTGAATCTTTTAAAATATCCATGTCTTTCGAAATTCTAGGAAATTCTTTAAAATCGCATAAAAATTTTGTCAAATACCTTAAAGTCATTAAATCTCTCGAAAATTCCTAGGAATCTTTTAAAATACCCTAAAATATTTGAAATCATTTGAAATACCTTGCAATTTTTTTAATCTTTCGAAAATTCCTTGGAATTCTTAAAAATACCTTAAAATCTTTCTCATCTTTTGTAAACTCATCAAATTATTGAAATCTATTGAAAATACCTTCGAATCGTTTTTAATATCATAAAATCTTTTTATGTACATTCAGTCTTTTGAAATACTTTGAAATATTTGAAAATCACTTCAAATCTTCGAAACCCAACAAAATTTCTCACTTCCTGTAAATAAATATGAAATCTGATGATATTCATTGAAATACCTTGAATCATCTTGATGTTTCTATATAATCCTTTGAGATCCCGGGAAATTCATTAAAATACCTTATTAAGAAACTTTAAAACCCATTAAAATTATTGAAATCCTCGGAAACCGTATAAAGTCCCTTGAAATTCCATAAAAATCCTTTAAAATATTTGGAAATGTTGGAAACTTTCAGAAATCGCTTTAAATTTTTTAAGATATCCTAAAATCTTATAAATCATATATAAAATGATTAGAAATCTTCCGAAATTCAAGGAAATTCTCCAAAACTGCATGGAATTTTGGAAATCATGTGAAATACCCTGAAATATTTGAAAATTCTGCAAATCTTCGAAATCCTACTAAAACCCTTAATTTTTGTCAAATTCTTTGACATTTATAGAAATATTATAAAATGTAAAGAAATGTTTTATATCTATCGAAATCCCGTAAAAATCCTTGGAAATTTTTTGAAGTCCCTAGGAATCATTAAAATTTTGAATCCATTGAAATCCTGTGATATCCTTATAAAATTTGGGAATTTCTTTGCAATCCCATTAAATTTTTCTTTATTTCTATTGATCTGAAATACTTTTTTCCATACAATTTAAAATTAAATAAATCCAACTTCTTAATTTTCACCCTTATAATGATTCTTATTTTTTTGTTCTAGCATTATTATGAAAATCCAAGTAGTAAGAAAGCTTATGAAAATAAAATATGCTGCGAAGTATTATAATTGTCACATAGGTCAAAACACCGGGTTTTCAAAAAAGTATTTGTTTTTGCATTAACTAAACATTCGAAAACTTATTTTCATATTCATTATGAAGTTGATTGCTCAAAACAAGGAATTTATAATTATGTACAAAAAATAAATTTAGTTAACCGTCTGCAACATTGAATTAATCACAAAATCTGAAAAAAGTCAATTTTCCGCTTTTTTATCGGTCTCTCTTTGATCAAAACAATTTAAAAAAAATTTTATTGTCACTTATCAGCAAAACCGTTTAGTATTTAAATTGACTTCAAGATAAGAACTAATGTATTCAGATTACCGAGAAATTAAGATGCGTGTATTAAGTGTCATTTCCAAGATGAGAATACAGTATTAAGAATTGTGCACACCAGTTTTTCTACCCTCACAGGATACAAAAAGTGAGTGAAAAAATTTTAACGTCAAATAAAGATAAAAAATCTCAGCGAGTGGAATCTTTTTTAAAGATACTTATATTGACAGTTTGCAAAAACGTGACGGTATCTCGTAAATCATATAGAGGAAAATTCAGTTTTTCATGATATTGACGCATTTGAATCGAGGCATGCAAATTTTTAATCGCTTGTTTCTCGCGACATTTTATTCACATTATCGGTTCATCTGCTGCACCAAACTTAATAAGCAATTTGTGATAATCATTGTAAAAAATAGACTTCTTTTTATTCAATAAAGACGGTTTTTTTAGGTTCTAATGAAAGTGTTTTTAATTTTTTTTTTACTTTTCGTCGAGCAAAAAACGTAACCAGTTTTTGTTGTTTAGCTAAAAGGGGTGCTGACCTTAAAAAAACAAGTATTGTACATTGCAATGATTGTTTTTGTGTTATCAGTCACCATTTTTGGAAATTTATCATCGTGAAAGGGACTTGGCTTAGCGATACCATAATTATTATAAATGAGAATTCATTAATATCCAGGGTGCAAAAGTTTTCCCGTAATAAAATAGGAGAAAATGGAAATAAAATACAAAAAAATGTTATAATTGTAATTTTTTGTGAAGAACGTAACCAGTTGAAAAATTCGAGCTTATTGTAAATCATATATATATTTAAAAAAAAAGTCCAAAAGTAAAATATCACTTGGTAAGAGACCAAGAAGCATTCGTATTTTTGTCAAAAAATACGAAAATAATCCAATTTTTTTTTTCAATAACTGATTTTTTTTTCAACGCTTCGGTTTTCTACGGAATTTAAAACACTTTCTACTCACTTTTATTAATTTTTTACACAAAATTTGTATTTTTATGAAAAATAATAAAATTTAATATTTTTATATAAATTAACCATATAAATAATAATAATAATATAAATTAATAATAATCTACAAGTTTTTGTAGCTAATACATTCCGTTTGCAACATGAAATTGCTTCACAGAAATGCTTTTTTTTTAATTGTTTAATTTTATTATTTAAAGTTTAGAAGCACATAAGTTGAAAATAAAAATAATAATTTTTAATGGATAATATATGAAATTCTTCAGGGCCAATTTTGAATCTTAGAAATTTTACCACCAAATTAAATTATTAATTGGAAAGTAATATTTTTTAAATAAATATATTTTACGTTTTACTATGTTTCTTTAGGTTTCTTTCTCAGTAAATATGTTTTTCATTTTTTTATGACTTGAAATACTTGGAATAAAGAAAAAGCATTTAACCTTTTTGACTTTTGATATTAGTTTCTGCAAAAATAATTGTATTTTTAAAATATATTCCAATTACAATTTTTTAATTTCAAGCAGGAGTAGATGCATTAACCTTCTTAGTTTATCATTCAAAAAAGTCAGAATGCTTTCAAATATTATAAAAGTTGTACGACTTTTCCCCTTTGAAACCTTTAAAAACTATAAATTTAAAATTTCAAAATTTTGTTGATCAGCTTTTAGCTTTAAACTTTCAACCTTAAATTCATTAAAACTGAAAATTTCAAAATTAAACAATCTTGTATTAAAGGCATATATATTCTGATTCAATTTCTATGATATGAAACAGGCTATGAATGAGGAATACTTAAAATTGTACTCTCTTTGCAATTTAAACTGAAAATTAATG
The DNA here is from genome assembly GCA_932195095.1 of Andricus curvator. Lineage (NCBI taxonomy): Eukaryota > Metazoa > Arthropoda > Insecta > Hymenoptera > Cynipidae > Andricus > Andricus curvator. The sequence goes on from CAKNYM010052997.1 coordinate 287,834, forward strand.
AATTCCGCTACTCAAAAAATTACCATTTTCATATTCACAGCGTTCAAAATAAAAAAATGTTTGAATTTGAATTGCTAAAAAATGGGACAATATCAAATTTATAGTCTTTAACATTTTAAATTCACTACTTTCAAAACTTAATATAAAAAAAAATGTTGATTTTTTCTTTGAAAATTAAGAGTTTTATATTCAGAACAATGCAAATCTGACCGATTCCCTGAATTCCTTGAATTCTCTAAAATCTTTGACTTTTCTGAATTCCCTGAAATCCTTGAATATTCTTGAATATTCTGAATTCTTTTAATTCCTGGAATGCTGTGTATTCCTGGAATATTCTAAATTTCTGTAATATTTTGAATTCCGGGAATTCCTTGAATTCCCTAGACGCTCTGAATTCTCCCAAATTCTCTGAATTCTCAGAAATCCTTTGATTTTGTGAAAATCTCTGAATTAATTGAATTCTCTGAATTTTCTGAATTCTTGGAATATTCTGAATAACCTGAGCCCTCTGAAATCAGAATTCTCTATTCCTGGAATATTCTGATTTTTTGGAATATTTTGAATTCCTGAAATTCCTTGAATTCCTTCATCACTCGGAAATCCTCTGAATTCTCAAAAATCCTTAATTCCTTTGAATTCCTGAAAATCCTGAATTCCTGAAAAACTCTGGATTCATTACATTCTCTGAATTTTCTAAATTCCTGGAATATTCTGAATTACCTAAATGCTCTAAAATTGTCTGAATTCCCTGTAATCCTTGAATAGCCTGAATTCTTTGAATATTCAGAATTCTTTCTCTGAAATCCTGGAATATTCTGAATTCCCTGAATTCCTTGAATATTCTAAATTTCTAAAATTCTTTGCATTCTGTAAATCCCCCTACTTCCTTCAAATATTCTAAATTATTTGTATTAATTGAATTCATAGAATTTCTGCAATTGATTGAATTCCTCTGAATTCCTTGCGTTATTTTGAAGTTCCTGCAATTCAGGGAGTTTTCAGAATTCAGGAAATTTCACGAATTCAAGAAATTCAGATAATTCAGAGGATTTAGATGAATTCAGCTTTATCGGGGAATTCGCAGGAATACAGAAGCATTTCGAGTAATTCAAAAGAATGAAAAATCATTAAATATTGAATATTTTTCAGGTAGCTTTCCAATATTCCAAGACACTTTTCATATTAATATGTGAAGAAATAAAAATATTTTGCATGCAAAATGAAACCGTGCCTTTCAAATTTTCTGTTTAAAGAGAATAAACTGTGAAATTTATGACAGGAATCATTGTAATCTTGTTTTATATTTTTATATTATTAACTGGCAATTCAATGTTTCCCGCGTGCTGTAGCGCGCGTATGATATTGCTACTGTATTATACTGAAAGAAATGTGAATCGGTCAAAGATTTCAATAATGTTAACCATTCCCAGATTTAAATTATTTAATCAAATTTCAATAACCCGTGCAGAAATTTCAGAGTGGCCCTGGTCGGGGCCAGATCTGGCAAAATCTGGCCCCAATCGGGTATCCCAGTTGTGGCCAGACTCGAAATGAAACGCCTAATCCGATCAGGGCCTGACTGGGGTATCCATAAGGAAGACCCGATCTGGCCCTGAACAAGCCCATTCTAATTTTTATTTATAAGAATATTATTAAAATATAATTTATTTAAGAATTTTGTTGAAAATTGGTACTTATGCTCAAAGTTAATTTTTTATCAGAGTTTTTATCTGAAAATTTAACTGTTCTATTTTCAGGTTATGAGATAAAAATTCGACTATTTGGTAGGAAATTTAAGAATTTGGTTGAAAAGTCGTCTGTTTGGGTAGAAAATTAATCTTTTTTGTTGACAATTTAAGTTGTTGGTTGAAAATTCAAAGATTTGGTAGAAAATTTATATTTTTTGTTAAAAAGTCGTTTTTCTGGGTAGCAAATTATTCTTTTTTGTTGAAAGTTCAACTTTTTGGTTGATAATTCAACTATCTTGTTAAAAATTCATATATTTTGTTGAAAAGTTATATCCTTGTGGGTATAAAATTATTCTTGTTTGTTGAAAGTTCAACTTTTTTGTTGATAATACAACTATCTTGTTGAAAATTTATCTTGTTTATTGAAAATGATCTATTCTGTTAAAGATTTATTTATTTATTTTGAAGTCACTGTTGTCCATAATATCAGACTTTTTAGCTTAAATAACTTTACTCTTTTGTTGAAAAATCAGCTTTCATTGTAGAAAAGTTAGCTTTTTTAGATGTAAATAAAATTTTTTGATCAAGAACCAACTGCTTTCTGAAAAATTTGTTCTTCTTCTTGAAAATTCTAATATTTGATTGAACTTTAATCGTTTTTGTTTGAAAATTCGACAATTTGATTGAAAAGTTTTTGGGCACGTGGAGCAAAGTATAAAAAAGTGAGGTTATAATGTCAAAAATCTGTTTACTGTTCGTCACTTTTAGAAAGTTGTCTTCCTTTCGTCCGTTCGTTGCCAAATAATCGAACGGAAGACTAATCGAATACATTCGAGATTAGCGCGGCAAATTCAAATTTAAATAAGTATAAACTCTAAACAGATTAAAAAAACACCTACAATAATTAATACTAACTTGATAATTGTATATTTATTAACTAATTAAATTAATTATCTCAGTTAGTCACTGAAATGAAAATAAGTTGAATATTCACTAATTAAGACAGGGAGTAATTTCAAATTTAATTAATTCTAATTTTTAAACTAAATATGAATTAACAGAGGGTAGCCCGATGTGGCCCCAACCAGGACCACAACAGTAGCCATGATCAGGGCCGCATTGGACTAACCCGATCGGGGCCACGTCGGGAATCAGGATGAAATTGGGAAATTTCTCCACGGGAATTGTTGATTCATTTTAATATTCAAAAGTTGATTAATTAGAAATATCAGAATAGCACAAAATAAACATTGCTACAATTATTAGTAAAATAATATGTTAAATAAATTGTGTCGTATTAATAAATTATAAACGTTAAAATTTTTTTTTTTCAAATTTTAAATGTTAGTTTTTCGAGCCTATAACCCTTTTCTACTCACCATTATGCTTGATTTTATTTACAGATAAGCTCAAAGTTCCTCAATATTTAATACGATTTACAAAATCTAAAATAGGCCTATTGATAATCGTAACAAATTCTAGATAAGAAAGAGAAGAGTATTCAATAAAAAATAGTTAAGTTTATAATTGCGTTTTAAATATTGTCTGAATAATCATTTTTAATGCAAGTTTAAGACCCAAACTATTATTTCTAATTTACCCTCAGGTTCTAACTGTAGACTGGGAAGATCCTTAAGACAATAGTTCAAATTAATAGAAGGAAATAGAATTAAAACTAAAATAAGCCCAGAAAATTATTGTTCATCTAATATTATAATCACTCAATTTTCATTATGGAATGTGACATAAGTGTACGACGTACGTATTGCGTTGCGTCCTTCAAATCAGCCTTTCATAAATAAGAAATGTATAGAAGTTACTATGAAAAACAGGTTAATGAAACCCTTAATTTTGATCAACCTCACACTAATGTTAATATTTCGTGTTTCGTCACGCCTGAAATATAAATCCGGTTAAACAAGCTGTTTTTTAATTCAGAAATTGGTCGCATGTTTCAGATTGGACGCCTTGGTCTCGAGTATCGGGAGCGTGAGAAGTACACAGTGTTTCGATCAGTGAAAGTAATTAACAAACAATGATCCAAACTACCTGCAGTTGACTCATCAGGAAAAAACGGCAAAATCCCAATCTACAGAAAATGATGTCAACCTGAAAAAAATAAATTTTGTCTGTCTTTAAAAGGACCTTTACGCACATGTTTTGCTGGAACAATGTTGGGTGAGGTGACGTGACGGTGCTACTTTCTCATCAGTTATTTATCACGGACCAATTACCAAGGAATCACTCAGATTATGCTACAATCACAAACAGAGCAGAGAACTAAGTAATTTTTTTTGCCACTTGGTTTTATCGAAGTGACGGTTGAAAGAAATAGGTCCAGTGTCCTAGAAAACTCTCAAGAAAACGACGTAGAAAATTTTTTAACTAGTGATACCTAAAGACAATAACAAATTGAAAAATAATTTAGAAAGAAGTTTGCGAAGCTGGCTTTGCGGACTTGAACTTTGAACCTGAAAGGAGTGCTAATTGCTCGAGTGTAACAATTACAGGGAGGGTGGGAGGAAGTTTTTTTAGTGTAATAGGGAAGAGGGAGTAAGTGTGAGTTTTTATTTATTTTGTGATTCTACAAAGACAAGATGAGGTTCATTACGTCCTTGTTCGGCGACGGGTCGCCGAAGAGGATGGGCAGGCAGTACATGAAAGTGGGCAGAAATGCACTTTTTGGAATTAAGCCTAATCGAGATGGCGAAATTCCAATGGAAAAGGTCCCGAAGCCACTTAGCATGCTCATCTCTCAACGGGGAAAATTCAGACATAGTAAGTATCTTTCATCTCTTACATTTTTTCCCAATTTTCCCCATTTCTATTTTTCATAAATACCGTTTAACCTAATTTTTCCGAATTATCATTGCACACCATTTTCATTCTTCCGAATAATAAGATTGGCGATTAATGTAAATTAATTTTATGCTATGTTCAAAATCGTAATTCTTCTTTGCATTCCCAATCTCTTTCTATGCTCCCAATTAGAAATTGTCTACAAAGAATTTGAAATTATAAAACTTTAAACAAAACTTAATTTCATAAATACCGTTTGACCTTATTACTCCGAATTATCATTTCGCATAATTTTCATTCTTGCGAATAATAATATTGGCGATTGGTGTAAATGAATTTTATGTTATTTTCAAAATCGTAATTCTTCTTTGTATTCCCAGTCTCTTTCGATGCTTCCAATTAGAAATTGCTTCTAAAGAATCTTGAATTAAAAAGTTAAAAAAAAAATTTTATTTCATAAATACACTTTGAACAAAATTTTTCTTTTTCTGAATCATCATTTCACATCATTTTAATTTTTCCGAATAATGACAATGACGATTGGTGTGAATGAATTATTCTTTGCATTCCCAGTCTCTTTCGATGTTCCCATTTAAAATTGTCTCTAAAGAATCTTAAATTATAACGTTCTAAACAAAATTTGATTATGAAACTAAAATTACTGAAGCTATTCATAGAGATAACTTTTTTGCAACTATTCGACTTTGAACATTAAGTTGAGTTTAGTTGCACGTTTATGTTAGTTTCTGATCTAAGACCCAAACGTGTTTGGAATATATGAGTGCGTTGTTACTGACAAGATTCTCTTTTAAAACTGAGATCGAAAAGAATGATAATTATTGTGTAAATACATTATCAAGCAACCTTCAATCTTGAATTTGCGTTTCTTTATGCAATGGGTGACATTTTCGTGACGTAAAATCACTGCATCTATATGGAATATTCAATAAAATCATTAAGATTTTTGTCTCTATAGATTCACTTGATTTTCACTGAAATATTAGGAAAAATAATGAAAAAAATGTTTTCCATTATTTTCCTTGTTGTATAAATGAAAAGAAGCTTTCAAAAAAGTTTGACACGCAAATATTTAATTGTGAAAGTCTAAAGTATATAATTTTAAAGTAACACTTCTTTAATGACGACAATGTGTAATGTTTTTCTGGGATATCATTCTGCGTAATTGCAACTTTCATTTGACAGAAGTCAATAACATGTTTTTTTTCGATTTAAATTATATTTTCGTCAATCCGTAGAGTAAGAAAACATGTTATTTAATGTTAACAAAAAATTTCCAAGACTTGGTACGTCAATCTCTTGAATAATTAACAGAATCATTAGATAAATTTCAAAATACTTTCCGAGAATGCGACATTTATGACTTCTCAAGTTCAGGTTAACGGTTGTGTTGATATCGCTCCAAGAAAATTGTAAAATATTAATATTTTTCCTACTGCACAGTTGATCATTATATTTATTTTTTTAAATTACCGATTGAATAACCAACCTTGATGTCTAAGTTTTAAAGATGTAAGATTTTAAACTATAAAATACTAATCAGCATATGAAAAAGAATAATAAAAATATAAATAGAAATCGTGAGTTGACGTTTGAATTTCATGGCTACTATGATGTGTCTGCACTTTTATAGAAGCACTTAAATTTTGTTGTAAATTGTATTTCCCCTAGAAAAAATATTAGTCATGCAAACAAAAATAATGTTATGATGTCAGTAGTCTTTATTTTTAATTGACGTTTTTCTGGAGTTTACTTCCGTTTAAATATGTTTTTTTGGTTCATTTATCTTACATTTCAATGTACTGGTAGAATAACTAAACAGGAAGAACCTTGTTTTGACCGCTCATATAGATGCAAATTTTAATATTAATCTTCACGACTCACTAAAAAAATGCAGTTGATATCAAATTTACACATTTCAAAACCTTTGCACTCGCATTTTTTGCTTTTATCGTTTCATGAAATAACACGTTTGACTAGACAGTAGACATAAAGTAATCTGTAATAATGTAGCAAGATAGACTACGATGCATTTTTTTGATGGCGCATAAAATCTATATTTTAATGACATTTTTATTGAGTGTGTGACTTACAGAATTTCAAATGAGAATTTTTTTTGTTATCATTTATGTAGCATTTTGGCCCTGAGCGAGACAAATGCTTCATTGATGACCCATTAGGCGCTCGTAAAAGTCGATTTTATCACGAATTAATATTTCATGACATATATGATTCATCTTAATTTTCTCTATGTTACAACTCAAAAGTAATGATTTTCTTGTTATTCTTTTTTTTTGAATAACGTTCACCATCCCTAGATCTTATAGTTTATAAAATTATAATTTTATAAAAGTTGATAAAATATTTAAAAAGTTTTGTTTAATATTTTTAATTTAATGTTCGAATTTAAATTTTGTATAAATGTTGATTCGAGACACGTAATTCCAATTCGAATGGGCATTTTCGCGGATTTAGGGATGTGAGTCAATGAAATGTTTCACTGAAACATTGAAAGTTTCATGAAAGAAGAAAACGTTTCATTAGATTTTTAACCAAATAGTTGAATTTTTAACCCAAAAGATCAATTTTCAAGCAAGAAGATGAATTTTCTACTGAAAAAGACGAATTTTCAATGAAATAGTGGAATGTTTATTAAAACAGTTACATTTAAAAAAAATGAATTTTTAAAAAAGTAGTTCATCTTTTAGCTAAGTAGTTCAATTTGAAAGAATCGAATTCTCAACGAAAAATGTAATAGTTGATATTAAAAAAAAAATTATGTCATATACAAGACAGTTGAATTAAACTGGACAAGACGAATTTTATCAACAAAATAGTTGAATCCTCAACCAAAACCGATTAATTTTCAAATCAAAAAGACGAATATTGAACAAAATATTTGAATTTTCGAACAAAAACGATTTTCCAGTCAAGAGATATCATGAATTTCAAACAAATTGTTGAATTTTCAAGCTAAAAAGGCAACTCTTATATAAAGAGTTGAATTTTCTACCCGAAAATTAAAAAAATGTAAAAAAATTAATTTTAAATAACAAAAAAAGAAACAAATTTTCGACAAAATAGTTACATTTTCAATCAGAAAGGTGAACTTTAAACTTCTATGTTAATTATAATAAATTTTCAATAAGAAAATGTTATTTCTAACCCAAAAAAAACAACAAATTTTTGAACAAAATAGTTACATTTTCGTCCACAGAGATGAATTTTCAACTGAAATGATGAATCCTCCACAAAAAAAATTATTTTCATCAAACCAAAGTATAACCAGGAAGTTCTATTTTTAAATAAAAAAGGTGAATTCTGAACAAAAAATATAATAGTTGATATTTCAACCAAAAAAGTTGTAATTTTATTTAAAAAAACAGTTAAATTCAACCGAAAAAAATGAATTTGAAATAAAATAGTAGATTTCTTAATGAAATTCCTTCCAAAAGAGATGACTTTTTAACTAAAATAATGAATCTTCAACTGGAATAGTTTAATTTTCAGTTTGAAAATTAATTGGGGTCTGGCGAAACGGTTGCGGATACTTCGTAGAGTAGCAAATCTGTCTCTTTTCCTTGCATGTGATTTGGCACCTTTGATATTTGGTAATTCTGGTAACCCGCAAATATTTTTCTCGTAATCCATTTTCAAACCTATTTTCTCTATCATATCCGTACCTATAATACCCGTGGATAGTAAGTCAGGTACTAATTTAAATAAAATATAATTATCAACGTGTCCGATCTTGATTGGAATTAACACTTGACCTATTATTTTTAATTTCTGGTCATTTGCGACCATTAACGTCTCATTTATCGGTATTTTGAATTCATTATCTAAGTTCTTTCATGTCTCAATAAAATGTTTTTCCATGTATGAGTGTCATGAGTGTTTTGCTCTCGTGTCTACTAACACTCTATGACTATGATTTTTCTAGCTTCACCAGTAAATGAAATCATGTTTCTTCCGCGTTGTTTGTGTTTAGATATTCTGGCGGTATTTGATTTCGTTGGTTATTTTCCGCCTTTAATTATTTATGCGTTTCCCTGATATATTTTTAAACAAACTCGTTGAAATTGTCCTTTTTCCCGCAATTGTAGCATATAATGGGTTGATCCGGAATGTCCTGAGCTTTTGGATCCCCTTTGTTTCTCATTTTTCTGTTTACTCTCGTCATTGTTCTTATTTGGACATTAATTCCCTGACTTATTACCTTATTTTCGCCTGATTAACTATTTTCTTCCACGTTATATAAAAGCGCTGGTATTTGCGGAGAATTTTTAATTTGTATCTGTATCTAGGATTAATAAATCTGGGATTACCATTTGGATATATCCTTTGAAATTTTGGTCTGTATTGCTGATTTTGATATCGCGGTCTGAACTGTATCACTTCCTCATTCATATTTTGATTTTTGTTATTATTTTTAATGTGATTTTTTGTCATCGCTGTTTCTTTACTATTTTTCTCCATTTTGAGGTTATCATTATCTAAAATGCTTAATTGTTGGCCTCTAATTATTGATTTTGCTAATTCTGTTTCACATTCTCGTCCTAAAATTTATAATTCTGCAAAACTCGAAAAGACATTTTTGAAAATAGAGACTTTATACTCAATCCGCTAATTTTTATCAGATTTTCTTAATTGCCATCCGAGGCTTGGACGTGGTAACAACCTTTAAAATAACTGCTTAATTTCTGATATGAATGCGTGAATGTTCTAAACCTTCTTTTAATTACAGAACTTTATTTTATTTCTTATTATTTCCGAATATCTTTTATTCAAATAGGCTTCTTTGAAATCATCAATAAACTGATCTAAATTTTGCCAATTGTCTCTATTAACTTGAAATATACTGAACACTTCTTCCTCAAAAACCGCATGTAATTTTTCCAAAATATCAATTTCACTCATTTTGTATCCTCTTTTAAATCTTAATAAGCTATTAAGTAAATGCGTGGGACTAATTACCGTATTGTTTTTAAATTTAATTGGCCTGTTTGACATGATTTGGAAAGGTGTTTGCATTATTCCAAAATGAAATAAATTCTAAACTCTTTTCTTATCCATTCTGTTTCGTGTTTCAGTTTCGTAATAAGGCGCATTTGATTTTCTTATAATTGATTGCCTTTGCACTGTTCTCGGAAACTGAGTATCCGCGTCCCTGACCGCTACGCCTAATGTTTGTGATTTTAGACCTTGCGCTCGCTAACGAGCCTCTGTTTATATAAATCTAACTGTATCTTCGAAAATACTGCATTTTTTAAATTTCGAGACTTATTACACTGAGCGAAGAATTCCCGTGTAGTTCGGGTTTACACCCCAATAGTTCGGGTGGTTTCTCTTTTTTTTTCACACCAAGGTTTGGCGCGCTTGCACTACTGAGACGTGCGATCACCCCAACCATTCGGGTGCTCACCCGAAACAGCAGCGGCCGAAGTGGTGGGGCGCCTACCCGAATACTTGGGGAACTTGCACGAATGATTCGGGAGATTCGAGTCGTCAACCACGTTGGATGTTGCGCGTTCGACGTTTGCGCATGTTCGCTGATGGCCGCAGCTGATGAACATCAGGCTCTTCCCGAATGTCTCTGTTTCTAGTTTATGTCGATTTTATTGTTCATGCGCGAGATGTCAGTGGAATAAAGTGTAACTAGTTATCTGGCTTTTCTTTGGATAATCATTAACGTGTAAGATTTTGATTTGATTTGAGTTGTCTAACGACCTTAATCATTCGTGCTACTACCCGAATCATTCGTGCAAGGTCCCCAAGTATTCGGGCGAGCGCCTCACCACTTGGGCTGCTTCTGTTTCGGGTGAGCACCCGAATGGTTCGGGTGATCGCGCGTCTTAGTAGTGCAAGCGCGCCAAGCCTTCGTGTAAAACAAAAAAAAAAGAGAAACCACCCGAACAATTGGGGTGTAAACCCCGAACTACACGTGAATTCTTTGCTCAGTGTACTTAGATTTGTGAAATTTTGTGTAGTTATATTTTAAATTTTATCTATTATTTCGTTATAGCGGACCGTGAAGGGTTGCAGGTAGCACAAGACTGACGTGGCGGTGGTGCGAATTTGGGAACCAGACCCTGACGTGGGTTCTCTCCCCATTCCTTGCCTTAGCCCACAGGACCGTATGACCCCGCGGGGATCATAACTTTATTATAGTAATAGTTGATATTTCCAACAAAATTTTTTTATTTTTAATCAGAAACAGTTGAGTTCATCCAAAAAGACGAATTTTCAACAAAATGATTGAATTCCCAAGCAAAAGAGAATATTTTTTAACCAAACAGTTGAATTTTCAACAAGAAAATGAATTTTCTACTAGAAGAGATGAATTTTCAAACAAAAAAGTATTGCTGTCCGAGAAAGCAAAAATACTTCTACCAAATTGCTGAATTTTCAAATAAAAGAGACGAGGTTTTTACAAAGGAGTTGAATTTTTAACCAGAAATGTTAATTTTTAACCAAAAAGTTAAAGTTTCTATCAAAATAGTTACAATTTTAACTGAAAAGGAAAGATTTTGCGATAAAACAGTTGAGTTTCCAACAAAAATAATGCTTTTTTAACAAAATTGTTGAATTTTAAACAAAATAATACCATGTTCAACCAAATAATTGAATTTTTAACCAAAAAGAATGAAAGCTCAATCTAAAATAAAATAATAAACTATTCAACCAAAAACAATGAACTTTCAGTGAAAAATAGGGGAAAAGGGGAAATATTGTGAAGCCTGCCATGAATAAATAGAAAATTTCATTTATTTTTAATACTTCAAAAATATGAGCTTAGGAAACTGGAAATTTTGCTAAGAAAATAATACTTGATAGAATTTTTAAAAATATTTCAAGTTTTTCCGCCTCAATATTAAAAATTTTTAAAACTTTGCCAGGAAAAAAAATACAACGCACAATTGAGTTCAGCTCTCAGCTTAGCTTAAAATTAGATATTCAAAAATGATTTTGTTTTAAATTGCGAAAAAAACCTGGAGAGAAAAAAAGATTAAATGTGTTTAATTCAGTTCTTTGAACGTATATGACCCGATCTGGTTTTTTCTTGGTCTTATGTTGCATAAAAAAAGAAAGTGCTTCGCCAATCATCACTGTCACAGTCATAATTTCACGTCAGTGAAAATAGCGTGCTCATCCCTCGAAGAAATGTCAGCTATTAGCGTCCACTTCTCAACCTTCTAATGACTTCTTCAAACTTCCGGTTTGCACCTCCTCTCTATGACTTTTTCAATTTCTTATTTCGATCCAGATTTGGTAAATTACATTGACCCATTTTGTCGCTTTGATTGATATTCTTTCTTCAGAAAATTACCTTCTTTTAAAAATCGGTCTTGATATATTGCAAATTGAATTTTTGAATGCATGTGTTAATTAGTCAGTAAACTGCACTGAAATATTGATTTGCAAATAATATGCAAGACTTAAGGCTGGCGTAAAAGAAAAAAGCGTAAAATGTTAGTTCGGAACAAAGGTAGTGAATTACCTTTCTGTGCAAGAACCGATGGTATGTGAAATTACGCCATTCAATAAACTCTGCACCGATTATAAAAGCAGGTTTTTTTCGTAAGACGAGATTTGCATTAAATTATGGTCATTGGAAGAATATGGATGTACTAAAAGTGGAATTTGTAGAATAATCAAATAGTTGAAAGTCCTTGGTAGTTTTGTCTGATTAAATATTATAGGTCTGAAGAACAGACGATTTTAAGCATGCACATAAAGATGCAAAGTGTATTTAAGTTATGGGTGTAATATGAGATTTGAAAAAAAAAAAGATTCTTTCTGAATCTATTTACAGTAAATGCCAATTGATCAATTGCATCAAAATGATATGCAACGTTTTTATACAGATTTTGAATTTTTTTATCAAAAAACTGCGTATCAGAATGATGCGTGTTTCAAGATCATTTGCTTGTTATAAATTTTCATGAGTAGCAAATGTCGAGCGTCAGTTATGCCACATCCAAGTCATGACCATCTACATACATACACATTGAAATTTTCAAACTGAGCTTTCGAAGAAATTTTCTACAATTTTTTAACGAAAAATCATTTATTATTTAATTTTAAATAATAATAAATAATAATTTTAAATATTTTAAATATGCGAATCTGAAGAAACAATTTTTGAAGGTAAAAAGAATAATTTCCTGAGCCATAGAAATTTCCAAATTTTTTAAAACATTCCTTGATGGGCCTAGAAAGTTCTAAATTTTCCATAAATGGTAGTCGGAACTAGGTAAATAGCGAAAATTTAAGAAGGAAAGAAAATTAATTTCCAGAATTGAATATTAATTTTTTTTGAGAATTAATTTTTTTTTTGAAAATTTAACTGAGGATTAAAGATTAAAAATCATCATTTTAGTTTAAAATTTATCTCTTCTCTTTGAAATTATTTTTTAAAACATGAAATTGCAACATTCTTTTTTGGTTGAAAATTCACCTTTTCCAGTTGAGAGTTCAACTAATTGGTTGAAAATTCGTGTATTTTTATGAAAATTCGTCTTTTTTAGTAGAAAATTACTCTTCTTGGTTAAAAATTCATATTTTTGGTTGACAATTTAATGACTTGATTGAAACTTGAACACTTTTGTTAAAAATGATATTTTTCGTTGAAGATTCATAATATTTGGTTGAAAATTCGTTTTTTCCTAGTCAAGAATTAATTTTGTTACCTAAAAATGTAACTGTTCCATTTTTGGTTACATATTTATCTTTTTCAGTTAAAAATTCAACTATTTGGTTACACCTTTATCTTTTTCAATGAAAATTCATCTTTTTGGTAAAAAATTAATCTTCATGGATGAAAATTAATCGCTTTGGTTCAAAGTTCAACTACTTGGCTAAAAGTTTAAGTCTTTTGTTGAAAATTTATTCTTTTGGTTAAAGATTCATTAGCTTAGTTCAGGTTTCACCTTTTTGTTTGTGAATTCTATTATTTGCTCGAAAATTCATGTATTTTGTTAAAAATTCGTATTTGTAATCTTCTTGGTTAAGAATTCACTTTTCTGGTTGAAAATTTCAATACTTGATTGAAACTTGAACTCTTTTATTAAAAATTAATTTTTAAGTTGATATTTCCACTATTTGATTGATAATTCATTTACATGTTTTTTGAAAATTCGTCCTTTTTGGTATAAAACTAATGTTCTCGGTTAAAAATTCAGCTTTTAGGTTGAAAATTCATTTAAGTGATTATCTTTTTTTTTAATTATATTTTTGGTTGGAGATTTATAGCATTTTTAAAAAAATGGTTTTTTCTGGTTAAACATGAATATTTTAACAAAAATTTCAACTATTCCATTTGTGGTTGAAAATTTATCTTTTTATTTGTTAAAAATTCAACTTTTTGATTAAACCTTCATGTATTTCGATAAAAATTCGTCTTTGCTGGTAAAAAATTAATTTTTATGGGTCAAAATTAATCTTTTTGGTTAAAAATTAGACTACTTGGCTGAAAGTTGAACTTTTTGGTTCAAAATTGAACTATTTCGTTGAAAATCCAATTTTTTGTTTGAAAATTCAACAATTTTATTAGAAATTCATTCTTTTTGGGCTGAAAATTCATATTTGCGTGTTGAGCATTCAACTATTTTGTTTAAAATTCGTTTTTTTTTTTGGGTTGAATTGAACTGCTTTTTATTTGAAATGAAAATATTTTTTAGTTGTGATATCAACTATCACATTTTTCGTGGAGTATTAATATTTCTTGGTTGAAAATTCAACTACTTGGTTCAAGTTTATAACCTTTAGCTTTGAACCTACAAGAGTCAATGCTAATGTACCTTAACTGCTACTTTCAATATAATCATTAAATCATGAAAATCAAAAATTCAACTGACAATTATGGTCTTGCAATTTGCATTGCTACAATGGACCGTGGAGAAAAAAAAAATTAAAAAAAAAAACATATGTCTTCTTTTTGCTGCGCGTATTCGAGTAAAAATGAATTTTTTAAACTTTCATAGAGATTTATAGCCTGATATAAGAAAATTCATTAAAGAATATTATTCTTCGAAGATTTTTGTTAAAAATTTATTTTATTAGTTGAAGATTCATCTCTTTGGATGAAGATTTGACTATTTGGTTGAAAAATCGCTTTTCTTTGGTTGAAAATCAATTTTTTGAACTGCAGATAATTTTTTCCATTCTTAGTTGAAAACTGATTGTTTTTTAGTTTAAAATTCAACTATTTGGTTTGATATTATCTTTTTTGTTGGAAATTCAACGTTTTAGCAGAAAACTCGTCTTTCTGGCTTCAAAATTCCACTGTTTTTTTGAAAAATTTTCTTGCTAGGCTGAAATTTCTATTATTCTGGTGGAAACTCCAACTAGTTGGTTGAAAATTAAAATTTCTTGTTTGAAAAATCATCGCTTTTGGTAGTAATTGGATCTTTTTTATTAAAATGTAACTTTTTGGTTTATAATTAATCTTTTTAGTCAAGGCTTCAACTATTTTGTTAGAAATTCGTTTTTTTTTTGGTTCAATTAAACTGTTCTTTATTCAATATAAAATATTTTTTGGTTCAAATATGAACTGTATATTCTTTGTTAATGATCAACATTTTTCTTGAAGATGCATCATTTCAGTTGAAAATTCAACTATTTCGTTGAAAATATAATTATTTTGATAAAAATTCGACTATTTTAATCAAAAGTCATATTTCTTGGTCCAAAATTTAACTGTTTTGTTGACATTGTTGACTGATTTTGGTTGAACTTTAGTTTTTGTTGTTTAAAAATTGAAAATTTGACTATTTGGTTAAAAATTCAACTATTTGTTTCAAAATTGAACTATTTTGTTGAAAATTAGTCCCTTTCGCCTGACAGTTGGTTTTAAATACAACTGTTTGGTTGATAATTAGTTTCGTTGTTGCTGAAAATTCGTCTTTTTGGTAGAAAATTTAACTTCTTGATTGGAAATTCAACTACTTGGTTGAAAATTGAACTACTTTCTTGAAAATTCATTTTACTACTTGAAGAATTATCCCTTTGTATGAAGATTTAACAATTTTTTTTGCTTTTTTTTATTAAAAACAATATTTTGAACTACAAATTAATCTATTCCATTTTTGGTTGAAAATTGATTGTTTTTAGTTTAACATTCAACTATTTGCTTGAAAATTAATTTTGTTGTTGAAAATTTAACTGTTATGTAGAGAATTAGTTTTTTTAGCTTGAAAATTGAGCTATTAGTTGAAAATTCGTCTTTTTAGGTTGAAGATTCGACCATTTGGTTAAAAATTCAACTATTTTATTAGAAATTCATTCTTTTTGGGCTGAAAATGATCTTTTTCGTCGAAAATTCATATTTGCGTGTTGAGCATTTAACTATTTCGTTTAAAATTCGTTTTTTTTTTGTGTTGAATTGAACTGTTTTTTATTTAAAATGAAAGTATCTTTTGGTTGTGATATCAACTATTACATTTTTCGTTGAGCAGTAATATTTCTTGGTTAAAAATTCAACTACTTGGTTTCAAGTTATACTTCTTTGTTTACTCTTTAGCGGCTAAGCCGAAATTCCTTTGAATAAAAATTCTGAAAAAATTCAAGAGTAATGTAAGGTAATTTTCTGATTTGGTTCAAGATTCATCATTTTAGTTTTAAAATTAATTTTTTTAACCGAAAATTTATCTATCACATTTTTGGTCCAAAATTGATCTTTGTTGAATATTCAACTATTTGGTTGAAAATTAGTCTTTTTTGATAGAGAATTAATCTTTTTGGTTGAAAATTCATCTTTTTGGTTGATAATTGAACTTCTTGGCGTAAAGTTGAACTCCTTTGTTCAAACTTCGTTTTTTTGGTCGATTGAAAATCGGAAATTCAAATTCAATCAAATTCAAAATTTAAAATTTGGAAATTCATCTATTATTGGTTTGAAATCAAACTATTTAGTTGAAAATTAGTTGGTTTTTGTTGAAAATGTAGTAGTGACAGCTTAAATGAAATTGTGAACTATATAACTTTATAACCTTTAGCTTCGAACCTATTACAGTCAATGATAATATATTATAAATGCTACCTTCAATATAATCATTAAATCATGGAAATCAAAAAACCAACTGACAATTATGATCTTGCAATTTGCATAGTAACAATGGAACGTGGAGAACAAAAAAATTTACAAAAACATAAGTCTTCTTTTTGCTGCGCGTATTCGACTAAAAATGAATTTTTTAACTCTCGTAGAGATTTATAGCCCAATATAGAAAAATTGATTGAAGAATATTACTTTTCGAAGATTTTTGACAAAAAATGTCTACGTGCTGATTGACACTGGCTTTGAGGAAATCCTATATATAGACTGCAAGTCATTCGGAAATTCAAAAAAGAAAAATCGAGACCGGTTAACGGTTAAACCAAAATCTACACATGCATCCTACGTAGTATTTTTTTGACCTTGATGGAATTGGCACGTTTAGTAAGAGTCATCATCGCATCAAGATTTAATTCTAAGAATGTATCAGGAAATTTGATAACAATTTAACACAGATCCAATCTGACAAATCTTGTTTATTAGTAAGTCTGGCATTGACTCTTCAAGGCTTCTTGAGAAAGATTCAATGATCTCACACGTTACACACTTAGTCAAGTTCACGCATTATATTTATTTCATAAGAAACTTTGAGGACATTTAGTTTGGATCCATTTGAATTTTCAGAAGAATTCTCTACAATCGTGTGGTGATCAATATTTATAAATTACATTGCTTCTAAGTGGCTCTGGTCATTTTGAAAGAATTTTGTTGGTATCATGATTATAATTAAATATCGTACATCGTAAGCACATTTGAAATAATTTTTTTTTAAATCCTCGAGAATTGTAATTATTTTATATTGATGAGATGACTGAGATTTCTAATTCTTCATTAAATTTAGGATTTATCGAATCATCATGTAGTTTCTGAAGCCAAATTTCTTATTTTGAAAAGTTTGAATTATTCTCTTGAAAACTGTACTAATGATTAGATTTTTTTACAATTCTTGGTCACCCATTATTACTGTGTCATTTAGAGGGTCTCCAATTTGTGACGTTTTAAAATTTCTACTTTTGAATTATTAAGATATTTTAAGCATCGCATACAGATATCGGTCCTCGGTGGGCGATTTATTTAAATGAAAACTTCAAAAGTTATGTACATTTTACGTTTATCGCAATTTGTCTCATGTAAATCCTATATGGAAAAATTCAACATTGTTGTTCCATGGCTAAATATCAACCAATTCGGCTTAAATTTGAAGTAATTTTTTGGGGCATTGAAACCAATTTCGTGAGTAGAAGCGAATAAATTTAAAAAAAGTAAATTAAAATAAGGACCACCCTAGTATGCATTGGAAAGTAAGGGCGTTTTTTTTCTACAATTTTATTTTTAAATTCCAATTCTACGATAGGTTTTCAATAAACATTTCCTAATAGTACGTCCACTCTATTATAAATGCTGATTATCTAAAGATCAGCATGCTTCCTAACATCTTTATCATGCTTAGAAATTCCAGACTGATGTTACTTTAAAGATAAGTTGATGGAATTTTTCTCACGATAGTTGATGATACAAATTTTATATTCGCTTAACTTTCAGGTAAGATGATTTTCATTGAAATGGATTCAAGTGATTTCAAATATCATTTTAATTCATTCCAATTCAATCTTTCTTACCAGGTTATTTTTGAAATAATGTATAAATCATTTAAGGATGTTAAAAAAATACGTCACATTGCCAGGGGGTTGCAGGTTTTGTGACGCTTTGTGACGTAGGGGTTAAGGATTTAACGCAGAATCTAACATCACACATGAAAATTATAAATGTGAATAATAATCGTTTGAAATTCTGAAAAAATGAAAATTAGTAATTTTATTTTACGAGTAAAGCATCTATGTACAGACTACACACTCTTTTCCCTATTCCCGTCTCTTATTATTGGTTGAAGATTTAAATATTTTGTTGAAATTTTTTTTTTTTTTTTAAATTAATTTTTTCAACTGACAATTTAAATTTTCCATTTTTGTTTCAAAATTTATCGCTTTTAGTTGAAAATTCAACTATTTGGTTAAAAATCCATTTTTTTCGAAAAGAAGTCTTTTTTGTTACAAAATTAAAATTCTTTATCGTGAATTCAACCACTTGTTTGAAAATTGAACGACTTTGTTAAAAATCCATTTGATTAGTTGAAGATTCATCTCTTTGGATGAAGAATAAACAATTTTGCTGAAAATTCATTTTTCATCATACCTCAATCGAAAATTCGACTTTCGATGCCTGTGGATCGGGTCGAAAATCGAATTTTCAACCCTAGGGAAGAAAGTGACAGATTGATTCCAAATCTAAAGCCAAATTTCTTATTTTGAAAAGTTTAAAACATTCTCTTGAAAACTGTACTAATGATCAGATTTTTTTACAATTCTTGGTCAATATACTATTTTTGGTTCATATCAATTTTTTAAACTGCAAATTATTCTATTCCATTTTTGGTTGAAGGTTGATTTTTTTCAGTTCAGCATTCAACCATTTGACTAAAAATAACTTTTTTGTTATTTTTGTTGAAACTTCAACTAATTTGTTGCAAATTAACTTTTTGGTTATCAATAAATATTTTTGGGTTGAAAATTCAACTCTTTTCTAGAGAATTGGTCTCTCTCGCTTCAAAATTGAACAATTTGGTTGAAATATTTTTTCTCTATTGACTGAAAACTTTTTCTTGGTTAGAAATTTGTCTTTCTTGTTTCAAAATTCATCGCATTTGGTAGAAATTTGATCTTTTTTTCATTGAAAATGCAACTGTTTGGTTGAAAATATATTTTGGTCAAGGATTTAACTATTTTGTTGGAAATTCGTATTTTTTGGTTGAATTAGACAGTTTTCAATTCAAAATGAAATCTTTAATGATTGAAATATCAACTATTATGTTTTTTGTTAGGAATTAATTTTTCTGTATTAAAAATTCAATCTACTTGGTGAAAAGTTCAACTTCTTAATTAAAAATTAATTTTTTTGTTCATGATTCATTGCTTTAGTTAAAAATTCAACTATTTTGTTGAAATTATAATTATTTTGATAAAAATTCAACTATTTCAATAAAAAGTCATATTTTTTGGTCCAAAAATTGAACTGTTTTGTTGGATATTCGTCTTTTTGGATAGAAAATTTAACTTTCTTCTAAAAAATTAGTCTTAGTTTGGTAATTTAACTATTTGATTCAAAATGCAACTGTTTTCGGTTGACGTTTAGTTTTTTTTTTAAGAATTCAACCAATTAGTGGAAAATTCATCTTTTTATAGGTGAAAATTCGACTATTTGGTTAAAAGATAAAACTAATTTTTTTTTTAGTTAGTCCCTTTCGTTTGAAAGTTTAACTATTTGGTTGTGAATACAACTGTTTGATTGATAATTAGTTTTGTTGTTTTCGAAAGTTCGAGTATTTGGTTGAAAACTTATTTTTGTAGGTTGAAAATTTAACGTCTATTTTAAAAAGTCATGTTTTTCGAAAATTCAACGATTTTGTTAAAAACTTGTCTTTTTGGATAGAAAAGTCGTACCTCATTGAAAATGCATCTTTTTCAGTAGTGAATTCATCTTTCTTGGTTCAAAATTCAACTGTCTTCTGAAAATTTCATCTTCCTGGCTAGAAGATTGAACTATTTGTTTAAAAATGTACTTTTTTGTGGGTTGGAATGTAATGATTTTTGTTTGGAAATTTGACAATTTGGTTGAAAATTCATCTTTATAGGTTGAAAATTCAACTATTTGGTTAAAAATTCCACTATTTTGTTAAAAATTCCTCTCTTTTGATTGAAAGTTCAGCTATTTAGTTGTAAATGCAACTGTTTAGTCTAAAATTAATTTTTGTGTTTTTTGAAAGTTCAACTATTTAGTTGAAAATGTAACTGCTTCTGGTTGAAGTTTAACCTTTTTGTTTGAAATGGACCATTTGGTACAAAATTCATCTTTATAGGTTGAAAATTAAAATATTTGGTTGAAAATGAAATATATTTCGACTTGAAATTCTAAGTGTTTAATATTGAACTCAATATGGTACCTATACATTAATTTTATTTAAAAGAATCTATTCCCCTATCATTCCTCTATTTTCGTGAAAAATCACTATATTTCTCCAGTTTTAAGACCATTTTTGGCTGTAAAGTCTCTTAAAATATTATATGTTTGTATGTTTCTTGTCTTATTTTAGGTATCCATCAAATGGAATCATAGAAAATATTTTGATTAAAAAGGGGGGGGGGTCGTATTTTTGAGATAATAGTAATAGCGTGATCTAGTTTTTGAAAGGACCCTTTTGTGTTAGGTCTACAAACTAATTCGGTGTCTTTCCTTTGATGTTTTGTAACTCTTGGTCAAACTTGAACTTTTTTTTCGTCCTACGGTAGTTTTAAAGGGCGAATCGTAAACTTCAAAACACCACCTAATAAGTGGCGGCCCTACGAACTTAACCTAAAAAATTATTAGTAAATACAATGGCGTCCGACAAGGTCGATTGTCAGATCGTCCAGTATCTCATCTGCATTCTTTTTGCATCCAATTTCAAAAATCACGATTGTGAAATCTCTGGAACTACTTTTTACACGTTTTATGTGTCACCGTACCATTTCCTAAGGCTGACCAAATCATTTCGGTCACCTCAGCTGCATTTTTTTTCAATTGGAATGCAAAAAGTATGTCGTATCTCAAATCATCCTTGTCGGACGCCAGTATATTTACTAATGATTTTTGAGGTAAAGTCCGCATGACCGCCACCTTTTATATTGTATTTTAAAGCTTAAGGTTCGCCCTTTGAAAATACCCTAGGATGGAAAAAAACTTCATGTTTGACCGAGAGTTACAAGACATCAAAGTAAAGGCACCGAATTAATTTGTAGACCTTATAATTGAAAAAAAAATGTTAAAAAGTATAAACGCGCAAAGTCTGGCGAGTAAAATGTTATATTTCGAAAATTAGAAAACCCAATATGTTACCTTTCCAGTCATTGAACAGTTTTCTAGAAACCTAAGTCTGATTATAATCTTACTCTTAACTTCCTTTGAATTTTTTACCCAAACCGTTTTCATATTTCCTTGATTTCACAAACGAAATTGAAAATACAATTGTGACTCGTATTGATATTAAGTGAATGCAATTTTACTCTCCACATGTGCCTTATACCAAACACTAGTATGTCGTAAGTTATAGTAATGAAGAAATGAATAATATGTTGCGCATGATCGCACCCTATACAATAATTGCAAGTTGTTCGCTTCCGTGCGAGTTCAGCTGCAGCAATGAGACAGTGCTAAGTACAACGTTTACATTTCCAGCTGGTTCGAGTATCTGGCAGTGGAACATTTGTAGTGGTAGTAGTAGGCAACGAGATGCAAGGCTGATTACAAAATCCTGACTGACCAAACATTTTTACCTGAGGGTTACAAAACGTGAGATTGCCATTATTCAATAAGTGTGTTTTGCACTCTGCAGGTCTATATATATGATATATATATGTGTATGTATATGTATATGTACTGTATACAGACCGCCGCGAATGCACCAGTACGTTCCTACATGGACATAAGCAGACATTTTCAGATCACTTTCACTCTCAGCATTCACTGAGATGTTAGTGATGCTGAAGGAAGGTTGTCCGAGAATGTAAAAAAAAAGAATTAGGGGCCGTTCAAAAACTACGTCTCATTGATAGGGGAGAGGGGGTTTAACAGATTTTGTGACAATTTGTGACGTAGGGGGAGAGGGATTAATGCAAAATGTGACATCACACCAGGAAAATATAAATCTGTAGGACAGTTTTTTAAAATACTTGGAAAAATAAAAATTAGTCATTTTTTTACAAGTTAAGCGTCTAAATACATACTTCTTACTGTTTTCCCTACACACCTTTTCACCCCCTTTTCAAAGAATTCCTATTTTTCGCTGTTTTTTTAAAAACTTCCCCTTTTTCTCGTTTTTTTCGATTATATTAGAACTGAATTAATAGAATCCAATAAGAAAATCCAACTATTTTTCGTTGAAAGTTCATTCCTATTAATTGAAAAGTCTATGATTTTTTTTTTTCAGAATTCGTTAAAAAATTCTGCTATTTAGTTGAAATTTAAAGTACATTGTTGAAAATTCATTTTATTTGTTGAAGATTGAACTATTTTTTTAAAAATTCGTTCCTTTTTAAAATTAATTGTTTTAACTGAAAATTTAACTATATTTTTATATTTGGATAAAAATCTATTTATTGGCGATGAAAATTTAACTATTAAATTTTTATTTGAAAATTCGCCTTTTTTTGTTGAATATTCAACTGTTGGGTTCAAAGTTGAACTACTTAGTTGAACTAGCCGTGACTTTGATGTCGAGTGTTTTCACTTTGTTTGTATTTAAAATTGTATCAGCTTATTGGACGAGCACTTTACTTCCTTATTATGATTAATCAGCAAATATATTTGCTTTCTCATGAAGGAAGTCATAATAAAAAATAAAAAAAACAAAGATGTCAATCGAAAATTCCTTGAATCAAGAAATCTTTTTCGTTCTTGCATTAATTTTTAATTATGTTAATGAAAAACTTTAACTATAAAAATTGATTTTTCGAATAATATAAATAACCACAATTTACTAACACTTTGATAAAATGTATTATTCTAAAGTCATAAAAAACGGTAATGAATATTTTGAAAAATCCTTCGGTCAGTTTAAAAATATTAGTCGCGAAAAAAGCCCTCGAAAACTCATCAATTTATCTGCAACTGTCTTCAAGTTACGGCGTTCACAAAAAAGTGTGACATCCACACACACATAAATCCGGAGAGATGTTTAGAACAATGTATTAGACATTTTTTGATTGAGGATCGTTCAATTAAACCAATTAAAATTTTTCAGGAATTGTTATCATTACAAAGCTCCCTTTATGAGAAAGCTAAATTTATTTCGTTGGTTGAAGATGGAACTATTTTCTTGAAAATTCATAGTTTTTTATGTAACTATTCGATTTTTAATTGAGAATTCATCTTTTCTTATTGAAAATTCAAATATTTGGTTGGAAGTTGAACTATTTTGTTAAATACTCAGTTTATTCGTTAAAGACTGGACTATTTTGTTGAAAATTCGTTTTTTTTTTGTTGAAAGTTAATTGATTATATCTAATAAAAATTAAATATTTCATTATTGGTTAAAAATTTTTGTAATTTTATGGTAATTTGTCTTTTTGCTTGAAAATTAATTTTATTAACTTGAAATTTAACTATTACATTTTTAGTTGAAAATTTATGTAAGTTTTAGTGAATTGGTATTTTTCGATAGGAAATTATTTTTTTTGATTTAGGATCAAACTACTTGGTTACGTAGTTAAAAAATAATTTTATTAGTTGAAGATCTGTCTCTTTTGAATATTCAACTGTTCTGTTGAAAATTTTGCTTTTTGGGCTAAAAATTCTATTATTTGCGTAGAAAATTCCAGTATATTCTAGATAATTTGCCTTTTTGGTTTGAAAATGTACTATTTCGTTGGTCAAGGATTCAACTATTTTCTTGGAAATTCGTATTTTTTTGGTTGAAATATTAACTATTTTGTTGTAAATTTGATTATTTTTTTAAAATATCAATGATTGTATTGAAAGTTCAACTATTGTTTCGAAATTTTACATGTTTCTTTGAACGTTTATTTTTTTTTTTTAGAAAATTAGGCTTTTTGGATTAAAAATTGAACTGCCTACTAAAAAAATCATCTTTTTAGCTTGAAAATTTCACTATTAGGCTGAAAATTTATCATTTTAGGTTGAAAATTCAACTACTTGGTGAAAAAATCAACTATTTTGTTGCTATATTTCGATAAAGAATCTTAAGCATTTCATATTGAATTCAATATAGCACCTATACATTAATTTTATTCAATAGAAGTTGTTGCCCTATTATTCCTGTTAAAACTTTATGTAGTTCCACGGGATTTTAAGGGATTCAGGGTATTTCAAAGCATTTCAAGAATTTTGAGGGAATTTCAATATTTCAAGGTATTTCCAAAGATTTTTAGAAAATATGAAAGAATTTTAAAGATTCTAGGATATTTTGAAAGATACCAAGGAATTTCAAAATATTTCAAAGTATTTTAAAGATTTTAGGGTATTTTAAAAGATTCTAAGGAATTTTCAAAAGGTTAAAAAAATTGCTGTGTCTAGCCCGGAAAAATTGGGGAAGTTGGAAAAGGGGATAGACTAATCACATTTTAGGGCATTGTAAAGGATTCCAAGAAATTTCAAGGAATATCATCAGATTTCTTGTAACTGCACGGGATTTGAAGGGATTTTATAATATTTTAATGAAATTGCAAAGAATTTATTCACAAAAATTGAGGAATTTCAAAATTTTTTAAATTGGAAGAGATTTTCAAATATTTCAAACTATTTCTAAAGATTTGAAAGAATTTAAAATATTTTCGGGTATTTAAAAATAATATCCTCAAAAAAAAACAGTTTTTTCACTTTCACTTTTCTGGATTTGGCGACAGATTAAATTGTTGTTAAAAATATAAACTTAAGTGATTTGATAAAAGTTTTGAGAAAATTGTATATTTTAGGTCACGTTAATCTTATCGAGAAATCTAGAGAAATTCATAAACAAGATTGAGATATTAGGAATTGTAGATATGTGCTTGTAATTAAAAAAATTGAAAAGATGACAGCTTTTTATACGTTTAATTTTTTCGAGTTGAGAGTAAAAATTTAGAAAAAAATGTGTTACGTAATTTATGGATGGTCCCTAGTTTCCAAACCCCAAAAAATATTCCCACTTCGATTTGATGTACGAAAAATAGCATTCTAGTTTTACTTTTTGGGCTTTAAATATTATCAAAGTCAGAATCAAATGTCATGATGTATTATTGTTTCTTTCATTTTAAGTTAGCAAATTAAAAAGTAGGGAAATTGGCTTCCAAACAGGACGTTTTAAAAATAATCCTCAATAAAAAAAAAGTTTTATTTGTACAGTAGAATGTAAAAATGTTTTTGACTAGTGTACATATCGAACCGGTCAGTTAAAAATTGTACATCGCACCCTAGTTCACACCCAAAGCCAAGATCCTGGCTAAGAGTCTCGAGGACGTAATTTGCAAACACAGTGATATTACTGCATGGCATAATGACCATGATGTGTTACAGAGGCACTTACTTCAGTTTTACGATTTGCTTTTTGGTTTACAGCGAATAAATTGTCTGATTGGTTTTCATGAAGAAATTTTAAGAATTCTACTTTTCAAACTGGTTACCATAAAGAAAATTGCTTGAAACGCGTTGAAGGTCAGCAATTCTGACTTGTGTTAAGATAAAAACATTTGTGTAATTTTTGGTCCAAAAAAGATATTCAAAACTCTGAAATTCCAAAGTAAAGTTAACTAAAAAATTAATAATTCACTGTAAAGTAATTACTAATTCATTTTAGATAGGTTCTAAATTTGGTTCTACTAGAGAGCTAAACTATACTGAATTAGTAGTGATTTTCCCAAACTTTCCAAACTGAGAAAAAAATTGTATTTATTAGACTAAATGCTGGTACCTACATTCAAAAAATAAAATTAACAATAAAAAACTGTTATGATTGTTAAACAGCTAAGAAAAATTATTTATGATAGGAAACTCAGTATAGGTCTATAATGATTTTCTTACATTGAATTTCTTATCATTTTTTCGTGACTCTAGAAAATTTTGTGCATAAAATCATTATGAGAAATTCAGTATAGAAATAAATATTGTTAACGTATTGGAAGAAGTGATGCAAAAAATATAGAAACTACAAACGAATGATTGATTTATTTTCTTAACGTAGATTTCAAAGAATTTCAACGGAACTTACAAAATTTCAAAGCATTTTAGAGATTTTAACTTATTTTAAAGGTATTGACGAGCTGGAAAAGGGGTTAGTCTTACGGAAAATTTCGTAACGGTAGACAGTTCCCATTTTAAAAGGTTCCAATGAATTTCAAGAGATTAAAAAAATTGCGGAGGTTGTTAAACAATTTTGTAGGGTGGTCCTATCAAATCCCTTAAATCTTGTAAAATTTGATTAAATTGCTTTTCCGTAAGACAACCTCTTTTACAGCACGTCAGTACCTTTTAAATAACTTAAAATCTTTGAAATACTTTGAACTTTTGTATGTTCCTGAATACCCCTTAAAATTGTTGAAATCCATTTAAATCCATTGAAATCTTTTGAAGTCCCTCGAAATCTTTGAAATCTTTGGAGATTTAATAAAATCCTTTGAACCTTGTAAAATGTCTAGAAATACCTTAAAATGCTTTGAAATGTTTGAAATCCTTTGAAATACGTATAATTTAATTTATTTTCCAAAGTTCTCTAGAAAGCTCCTAAAATCAAGCTTCGAAACTTTTTTTTTTGGTTCACCCTGGTAAAAAATCGCTATTATGATGTACTTTCATATGTGATTATTGAATGTGGTCTAAAATAAATCGTTTCTTTGTAGTTTTTTTTTTTCAATTTCTTGAATATTTATGTATTATTTATTCTAATGCTGATTATCCTATATAATGGTTTCTATATAATGATTTTATATAATGAATTTCGTCTAATCGCAAAAAAAATTAGCGGAAATTGATTATACTATATTGATTATATCTATACTGATTTTCCTATAATATTTTTCCTTAAGGGTAGTTTGCAATTTATTATAAAATTTTTTCACATACTATGTTATATTATTAAGATTATTAATACTATAATAGTAATAATAATTAATCACCATATATTATCTGTCGTTAAGAGAATACATCGATATCTCGGGCCTGATTATATTTTTCATTCTACAATACGCTGAAAAATGAGATTAAAAAAATTATTTTATTAATACAGAGCTTGAAATTAAGTAAAATGAAAAAAACATTAAATTCTAAAAAAAACGTTCAATAATGAAATTAAATAATTATCTACGGACACTTGTATATTTATGGTGACACTTTCATTGATTTTATTGAAATTGACAAAGTTAAAAGCAATAATTTAATTAATCGAAGAGCTTTAAATTCAAAAATAGTTTTTAATTCTAATTTTGACATGATAAAACATACTTCGTATCATCATAAAAAAATTGTCATTTTTAAAGGAAAATGTATCTTGGTGATGAAAAAATTCTCGTTTCTAACTACAGTATCAAAGATATTCTATTGTAAAATTAGGAAATTTTAATTTTTTCATTTCAATACATGTGTTAAAAACAATTTTGAGATTAAACAAACATAAAGTGCCTATTATTATTTAAAAAAATGTAGTTATTTAATAGGAAATTTCGTACATGGGAGAACTAATTTCTTATTATTATCTCAGTATCTTTTAAACAATTACCAAATAACAAATTGTTTTCCGACAATAAATAAGAGTCATTTATTTTAGGGAATTCAGCGCGCGGATAAGGTAACCAATGATGTATTTCCGGTCACAAACGGGGCATTTGTTTATGTATTTTGTATCCCAAAGAATGTTTTTAGGGTGGGAAGGAAAACAAATTTTTTGTAACAAAATGATTTGAAAACAAAAAATTTAATAAATGAACTGAAAATATCTCTGCAGTTTTTTACAACATTTTTTTATTATAATATTATAATTATCTGTAATCCTATTTTGACGATTAATACAAAAAGTATACGTTTTGTTAGAAAATGATTCAAAATCAGTATTTAGATCTTTTTGAGGTGAATAATACATTTTTTTTCATCGTGCACAGTTGAACTGGAAAATTGAATTTTTTTATTTTGAATAATATTTTTCACAATTAAAACAAAAACTATGCATCTATTCCGAAAATAGCCTGGCAGAAATTTGTAGGTCTTTCTAAGGTGAACAATTTGTTTCCTTAGTATTTTTTCATATCTTGCATAGTTTGACCGGAAAATGGATTTTTTTATTTTTATCAAGACTTGAATGCCCACGACACAAGAATAGGTCTGAACAACATTTTGAACCAGAAAGGTACAGTTTGTATCAGGAATTAATTTAGTTTCATTAATTTAAAAGAAGTTTCAAATTGTAAATTTACTTCCAAATAGTGTGAAAGATTTCAGTCTTGCCAAAAACGACAAATTCTACTTAAAGTGCGTCTGGTCTGACAATAATGCGACGTTTCCACTTGGAATGTCTGCCCCACACAGTGTTTATATTCAAATGCTTTCAGTAGAAAAAGCCATGCTTGGTGAGGCAAACATTTTATTCCTCAATTTGTAAACATACAACGGTATCACATTACATCTTCGCGAGACTTTCGATGGGTATTGCAGGATCTTATTTCTAGGTCTTCCTTAGTAGGACGTAGCTTTTGAACTCTCCGGGCATTCCCCTTTAAACTCTTTCGCATGTTCCCATTTTGAAAAGTAGCTCTCAGGTGAAATTTCATGAACTGTATTCGAGGGCATAAATTAAATTTTTTATTTGTGAATATAAATTTGATATTTGCTTGAAGAAAGCAATAATCCTAAACGGGAGGAAAATGTTATTTTTTAAGATTGTATTATTTCCCATTTCCAATAATTCCATAAAGGATAAAGAAAAAAAAAGAAAACAGAAACAAGAAAGGAGGTGCAGAAGTTGAATTATTTGAATTCAAATGGTATAATTTTTATTTTTATTTCTCAAAAGCAATTTGGCAGTGACTAAGTAGAAATATGCAGTTTTATTTTGGTTTTAAAAACCATATATAAAAAAAATGTGTATCGATATGTCTCGAAAATTAGGCAATCATTCATGCCTTTCAGGCATGAATTATGAGATTTCGAGGATTATAAATTTTGCAAAAATTTACGTTTTTCGGTTTCGTTAGTGTTTTTGAGCGAAAATGATTAGATTTTGAAAATTCATGAGTTTTTTAATATTTAAGGTTACGTTAGCATTTTACACCAAAAGTTGGTTTCTGTTATTTTAGTGTTTTTTGTCGGAAATTATTGGTATTTTTCATCAAAACAATGCGATTTTAAAGAATTTTTACAATTTTTCAACAACATTAGGTTAGGTTGGTGCATTTCGCCTGTATTT
>CAKNYM010052997.1:317472-330503 GCA_932195095.1 Andricus curvator
ACAAAAGTCATTAGATTTAAATCCAATAATTTTTATTTAAAATTTACGGTTTTGAACAGTTTTGGTTTGTGTTCGTATTTTTCGTCGAAAATTAAAAATTTCATTAAAAAGTCATTAGGTTTCAAAGTAAATTCATAATAATTCATGGACAATTTTAGGTTATGTTACGTTTTTTTCTCGAAAATTGGTATTTAAAAACAAAAATCAATATAATTTGAACAAGATTTAGAATCGTTTAACAATTTTGGATTATGTTAGTGTTTTTGGTCGGAAATTGGTATTTCCAGTAATAGATTTCATAGAAGATTTACAGCTTTTGAACAATCTTAGGTTATGTTGATGTTTTGCGTCAGAATTCTGTATATTTAGTAACAAATAATTAGATTTCGAAGAAGATAAAATTTGTGTATACGATTGTAGGTTTACCTAGCGATTTCGAAGAAGGTTTTACAATCTGGAATAATTTTATTTTATGGTATGTTAATGTTTTTCGTTAAAAATTGGTATTTTTAATTTTAGAAATCATAATTTTCACTTGTCGGCGTTTTATGCTGAACATCGGTACTTTTAATTAAAAAGCATTCGGTTTTAAGGATTAAAATACATTGACAAATTTCAGGTTATGCTCGCGTTTTTCACTGGAAATCGGTATAGTTTTCAAAGAATATTTACAATTTTGGAACAATTTTAGGTTGTGTTAAAATTTTTACCCAGAAATCAATGATTTTAAACAAAAAACATTAGGTTTAGAAGAAAATTTAGAATTTCACACAATCCTGTGTTTAAAAATTGCTAGTTTTGATAAAAAATCATTAAATTTCAAAGAATATTTGAAATATTTGAACAATAATAGGTAACGCATTATTGTTCATTTTCGGAAATTGGTATTTTTTATCAAAAATTTTACAATTCTAAATAATTTTTCGTCATGTTCCATATGTTGGTCTTTTTCGTCGCCAATTGGAATTTAAAATTTAAAAAAATCATTAGGTTTAGAGTAGATTTATAGTTTTATACCGGAAATCGGAATTTTAATAACAAATCATTCGATTTCAAATTTGATAACAAATTTTAAACAATTTTAGGTGAGGTACGCATTTTTCAAAGGAAATCGGTATAGATTTCGAAGAAGTTTTACAATTTTTGAACAATTTTAGGTTATGTTAACATTTTTCACAGTATATCGGTTAATTTAATCAAAAACGTGAGGTTTGAAGTAAGATTTAAAATCTTGAATAATGTTTTGCTATCGCTAATAAAAAAAGGATTAGGTTTCAAACAATATTTACAATACTTGAACAATTATCGCGTATGCTAGCATAAATCAAAGGAAATCGATTAGTTTATACGAAACTAATTTGAATTAAAAAATGTAACCTACAATTTTAAACAACTTAACATAGTTCTAAATTTAAGATGTTAATTTTCATAAATCCTCTAAAAATATCATCCTTGCTCTTCGATTCTATTATTTTAGATACTAGGTATATTATGTGACAGAAATATATTATATAATTATTAATTTTATATTTTAATTCGAAAATAACGTGAGAAAAAAAAAAAAAAATCGCTCGCCTCTTAGTTTTCTAGTAGAAACAAAATACAATAGACAATACCTAAGTGTGATATCAATTTTACTTTTCATTTTTAAACATAAATTTGAAAATTTAAAAAGTTTCAGACGCGATAAGAGGGCCTCATAGCAAAAAAACGAATAACGAAAAACAAATCAAAAGGGAAACTGAATTTTCTTATAGAAAGAGAAGAAAACTGGAGAAAGAGTGAAAAGTGTTCTGAATTCGAAAATGGAGGGCAGTAAGAGGAAAGAGATTTTATTATCGAACAGCACAAGTTCAGTCCACTTACTCAGGTTGTTTTGATTGCCAGGTCAAGAGAAGGGTACCCGATCTGTGTAGCTGGTGCCACTACGAAAGTATAACTTACACGTGAACCAATAATTGAGGACACAGCGGGCATAATGCATTCTCCGCTAACGGCACTCTCATCTTTTTTTTTAAACTTTCATCACTGTACTCTCCTGGCGAATGTCACCTTCGTAAGAAGCCTTTTACGAGTGAGGCTCGAATCATTACAACATTTTCAGACCTCTGACTCATTTGCGAAATTCAAAATAGTGCCAATAATAGCATCTCGCTCGGAAATTTGTTCGAATCCACAAAAAATTAAATGGGTTCATTGGCAGTTTCGTGATAAGGGGAGCCGCGGGACCGAGAGAGAGAGGCGGTGCTCAGTCAAGCGTGACAAACAGCATGAGGGTCGCACTCTTAGCGCATTAGTTGTATCAGGTTGTGTCATGCGTCTAAATACAACAGAAATAGTTGATGCGGCCCTGCCTGTTTACGTTTAAGTACCCCCGATCAAGGATCAAGGCCACTGCAAGCCATGCCCGAAACCGTTCTTATATCGGCGGTTGAGTGTATCTCCCGTAAAAAAAAAAATTTTTGTAAATTTTATTAAAAATCGTCAATATTAGGTGAATCGAGATGATATTCAACATTTCTCTTCACAATTATCCATAGAAAACGAAATGAAACTTATCACTGTCTGTTTTATAGGGTCCCCAAAAAACCCCATAAGTCAAAAATTAAATTTGCGAGTTTTTGGCGCTAATTATGAATTTTTTGCATTTTTTAAAATACCGATTGTTTATAATACATAAGATAATATTTTAAACTGATAATTAGATGTTTACGTAAGTTTTTTAAACAATTTATTATTGTTTTTAGTAATTTTCTCTCAGAAAAGAGTTAGAAAGTCGCGGTTTTTTCCGAATTTTTCAACTTTTCAAAACTTTTTAATTAGAGTGAGGTAATAATTGATTCAAGTTAACAAAAATAATTATTTAAACAATTTGGCATTATTTTGAATAATATTGTCTTTAAATGATGCTAAAAAGTTGCGGTTTTTCTGAAATATTCAACTTTCTGTGCACTTTTCACTTTTAACAAACATAATTTTTTTAACCATTTATTATTCTTTATAACTATCTTCTCTTATAGTAACGCTGGATAGTTACGGTTTTTTTTTAAATTCAAAACTTTCTGTCTACTTTGTACTCAAAGTGAGGTAATAATTAATACAATCGAGCAAACCAAATTGTTTAAACACATTTTTAATTTTTATAACTACCATCTCCTATATTAATGCTAGATAGTTGCGGGGTTTTCTGACTTTTTCATAACTTCTGTCCACTTTTTTTTTAGTGAGATTATAACTAATGCAAGTTTACAAACATTATTCTTCAAACAATTTATTATTGTTTATAAATATTTTCAATTAGATAATTTCTAGATAGTTCTTTTTTGTTGTTGAAATTTTTCACTTTGCTTTGGATATTTGGTTCTGAACAAATAATAAATAAACATTGGAGAAAATTATTTGTTGAACAATTCCTTTTTTTTTGTGAAATCATTTTTCCTGACTGCAGTAAGTCTACCTTGACCCGTGGGATGTTATAATCAATTAACTATTTGATTGAGATCTTTTTAATTTCTGTATATATTTATCATAATCGATGACAACGTATTTTCTTCAGGGTAGGAGGGGGGGGGGGGGCTGATATTGAAATATGTGCAATTTTTCATTTATGCTTTGCAATAAAAATCGTGTTCTTATCAAAACAAAATTTTTACGTGTCATTTACTGACCTAGTCCACCCACCTACTCCTAATTATTCCAGTCTTTCTTTCTTATCTCTATAATGTAAGATAGCCTTTTTGTCTAAATAAATATTTTCAAAACATTGGCAAAAAAGTAAAAATAATTTCCCTTGAAAAAATGACAATACTATTTAAAAACTGATTCTTGTTAATGTTCATTTCCTATTTGTTCATAACTATAAAGTTAAAGCAAAACTGAAGATTTCAGAAAAAGCGCTACTGTCTAGCATTACTCGAAGAGAAGATAGCTATAAACAATAATAATTTTTCAACAATTATGTTTGTTTAATTTCATTAATTATTACCTCACTCTCAGTACAAAGTGGACAAAAAGTTGGAAATTTCAGAAAAAAACGGCAACTGTCTAGCATTATTATTTGGTAGAAAATAAAACTATTTGTTTGAAAATTAACTTTTTGTAAATTCATATTTTTGGTAGAAAATTAATCCTCTTTGGTAGAAAATTAAACCATTTGATTAAAAATGAAACTATTCATTCGTTTTTTGTTGTTAAAAATATTAATTTTCATCTGAAAATGCAGCCATTCCATTTTTGGTTGAAAATTTCTCCTTCATAACTTGAAAATTCAACTATTAGGTAGAAAATTCATCAATTTTGTTGAAAATTCAACTATTTTGTTAAAAATCTCTTGTTTTTAGTTGAATTCAACTGTTTCAAATTCGTTTTTTTTGTTGAAGATTAGTTTTTTAAACTTAAAATTTAACGATTCCATTTTGGCTATAAATTCAACTGCTTCGTTGAAAATTTAATTCTATGAAATTTTTTGAAAATCCTCTAATATCTATAGAAATATCAAATAATATAACGGAATCTTTTAATTTCTTTTGAAATCCAAACGAATCCCTCAAACATTTTTAAATTTCTTGAGATCTTCAAAATCTTCTGAAATCTCACGAAATAATTTGAAATTCTTCAGAAATTTTGTTTAATTTTCAAATAAAATAGTAGCATTAGTTTCCTGTTTTTCAAAATAGTAGTATAATAGTTGCATCGTTAAAAAAAAGAGTTAAAAAGCGTCAATAGTGTCTGCATTCGATGCCTGCATTCCTCGTGTTTGGCTTATGCTATATTCCTCGCTCCGATTACATTTCGCGGCGAGAATTAAATCTTGATAAAGTAGTCCACTTAGACAGGAAGAAACGCACCTGTAATCATGAATCGTGAAATAAAATTCTACAGCGTAAGGGCCGTCCATAAACTACATTACCAATTTGTGTGTACGGTGGCGAGAGGTGGGGAGGTGTAGCGACAAAAACTATGTTTTGCAAATTTTACGAAAAATGGTTCTGGAATGGTACAGTTCAATAATAACTTTATAAGTTTGAAAATCATTTTCATATTTTAGACTCCATACTCTTTCCTCTATTCCCCTCTTTTCTCCTTGTTTTAACGAATTCATCGAATTAATAGTACCCAATAAGAAAATTCAACTATTTTTGGTTAAAAGTTAATTAGTTTTGGTTGGAAAGTCTACTATTATATTTTTGGTTTGAATTCATCTCGTTTGGTTAAAAATTGCTCTATTTGGTTGAAATTTAATTATTATGTTAAAAAGCCATTTTTTTGGTTAAAATTTTCACTGCTTGGTTGAAAATTGAACTACTTTGTTAAAAATTGATTTTTATGTTGTTGAAGATTCATCTTTTTGTTTGAAAACTTATATTTTTTAGTTGAAAATTCATCTTTTTTAGTAAAACAATTATGGTTAAAAAATCGTCTTTTTCGTTGAAAATCAACTACTTGATTGAAAGTTGAACTCTTCCATTGAAAAGTTTTTTTCAAGATTCATAATTTTAGTTGAAAATTCGCCTCATCTCTTGAAAATTTTTAAAATCTTGTTGGATATTCGTTTCATTTTTAGTTGAAAATTAATTTTTTTATCTAGCAATTAAACCATT
This sequence comes from Andricus curvator, assembly GCA_932195095.1. Lineage (NCBI taxonomy): Eukaryota > Metazoa > Arthropoda > Insecta > Hymenoptera > Cynipidae > Andricus > Andricus curvator. The sequence goes on from CAKNYM010052997.1 coordinate 323,073, forward strand.
CTGTTTTTGGTTGAAAAGTTATCTTTTACAGTTGAAAATTCAACTATTTCTTTAAAAATGTATGTATTCAGTTAAAAATTCGTATTTTTTGATAGTATATAATCTTCTTGGTTGAAAAAGCTTTTTTTTGTTTGTTGAAAATTCAACTAGCTGGTTGAATGTTGAACCCTTTAGTTAAAATGAATTTTTTTTAATTCATCATTTCGGTTGAAAATTCATCTCTTTGGTTGAAAATTTAACTCATTTTAAAAGAGTTTTTTTTCGGTTGAGACTTAATTTTTAACTGAAAATGTAACCAGTTTTTGATTAAAATTGATATTTTCTAGTTGAAAATTCGACCGTTTGGTTAAAGATTCATGTTTTTTGTTCAAAATTAGTCTTTTTTGGTAAAAAATTAATCTTCTTGTTTGAAAATTAATCTTTTCTGGTTGAGAATTAAACTATTTTGTTCACAATTCGTAATTTTTGTTTGAATTCAACTATTTTTTATTTAAAATGAAAATATTATTTGATTGAAATATCAAATATTACATGCTTGGTTAAAAAAACATCTTTTTTGTTTGAAAAATCAACTACTTGAATTAAAATTTAACTACTTTGTAAAAAATGCATGTCTTTTGGTTGAAAAATCAACTATAGAGTTATAAATTATATTTTTCGTTGAAAATTCGTCTTTTTTCGTAGAAAATTAATCTATTTGGTTGAAAATTTATTCATGTTTGTTAAAAATTCAATAGTTTTGTTGAAAATTAATCTGTTTTGGATGAAGATTCAACTATTTTGTTAGAAATTCATCATTTTTGTTGAAATTCAATTGTTTTTGATTCTAAATACAGAATATCTTATTTGAAATATATCAGCAATCATATGTTTCCTTGAGAATGTATCTTTTTTTGTTCAAAAACAAATTACTTGGTTTAAAGTTGTACTACCTTGTGAAAAATTAATTCTTGTTGTAAATTAACTTTTTTGTTGAAAATTCTTCTTCTTACGTTAAACTGAAATGACTGAAAATGCTTTTTTTTTTTAAATCAATTTTTTAACTGAAAGTCTAACTATTCCATTTTTGGCACAAATTTCACGTTTGGTAGAATTCCACTATTGGTGCTTAAAGTAATATTTCGGGCCGAAAATCCCATTTTTCTGTTAAAAATTCGTCTTTTGAGATTGAAGTTTTCCCGTTTTTTAGCAAATTAATCTTCTTGGTTGAAAATTCATCTTTCTTGTTTAAAAATTAACTTTTTTTGAAAATTGAACTTCTTTGAAGAAACTCGTCTTTTTGGCTTGAAAAATTAACTATTTGGTTTAAAATTCAACTATTTTATTGAAAACTCGCATTTTCACCTTAAATTTCAACTTTTTGGTTTTTAATGCAAGCTTTTGGTTAAACATTAATTTTTTATTGTGGAAAATTCGTCTTTTTGGGTTAAAAATTCATGTATTTTGGTAGAAAATCTTGTTTGATTAAAATTGAACTATTTTGTTGCAAATGTAATACATTTCTACGTGAAATCTTGAGAATTAAAAGCGTTAAAATTGAATTTAAGATGGCATCAACATTAATTTTATTCAATAGAATTTATGCCGCTATTATTCCCCTATTTTTATAAAAAATCACCTTATATCTCCTCTTTTGAGAGCAATTTGGTCTGTGAAATCTGAAATTCAAAATTTTAAATTTATTCTTGATTGATAACTGACGCTTATATAGTTCACCCCGAAATTTGAGTCTTTTTTGAAAGTTGCAAATCATTAAAATGGCAATAGTCGCCGAACCATTTTCTACATTCCCATCAGAGAAGGTATTATATTTGTGTGAAATTCGACCTCCGTCCCCCGTTCCCAGGCGGAAATATTATATATAGTTTATATATAGTGTGAAGTATTATATATAATATTCATTTGTTTTATACATTTTTTATATAAAACAAATGAATATTATATATAATACTTCACACTATATATAAACTATATATAATATTTCCGCCTGGGTTTTTGTCAAATGTCTACGTTTTGAGACCTTCTGAACTCGAAAAATGGGTTTTCGCGAATGTGTCTGTCTGTACGTGTGTGTGTCTGTAGATTTTTAGTCTGTTCAGCACGATTACTTTTAAGAGAATTGACCTTTGGTATACTCTTTTAGTGTCCTAAACAGAAGGTCAAGTTCATTAGCCAGCCATTTTGGATAAAAATTCAAAAAGTGAAGAATTTTGCAACATTTTTGCGACCAATTCAATCAAGATTTGAGAATTCTATATACGGCTATTCATTGTACTCAAAAAGACGAATAATATACCTCAGATGACATTCTTCAATAAAAAAAATTACCAGATTTACAGCATTTACAAAATTAAAAAAAAAAATTAAAATTTTAAGCCAAAAAACGCACGGTATGGGAAAAAGTCAGGAAGAGGGAAAAGTTGCTTTTTGAACACTCTACAAGGTTATCATAACAACTTTTTGAATTATTATGAAAAATTCAAATTTTTTTCGCATAAAAAATAATAAAAAATAATAAATTCAATTTTGCGGTCAAACTATGCAAGATACGACAAAAGACGAAGAAACAAAAATTGTGCACCCAAAAAAGTTCTACAACTTTTCTAGAATTCTCTTTTTGATTGGATGCGTAGTTTTTGTTTTATTTGTAAAAAACGACATTAAAAATTTAAAAAAAATGTTTTGAATAAACGAGGAAAGGTACGAAAAGAAATTCATCGACAAATGTTGTACACCCGAATAAGATCTATAAATTTGTTATCAATCATTTTTTGATTATACGCACAGTTTTTGTTGTTGTTTCAATCGCACAAAATAACATTAAAATTAAAATTTGTTTGAAAAATGACACAAGGTTCGAAACAAAAATTGTTAGATTAAAGTTGTTCACCCAAAAAGGATCTAAAAATTTGTTATTAATTATTTTTAGATAGGACGAGTAGATTTTCTTTCAATCGTAAAAAAGGACTAAAAATAAAAAAAATTAAATTTTTGGAAAAACGACACAAAAGACGAAAAAAAATGAATGGACAAGAGTTTCTCTTGTTATAAACTTTTGTTATATCTCCACATTTTTTTAGAATCACTTTACGCTGGGATACATGTTTTTGGTTTAAATCGTAAAAATAACATTGAAAATAAACAAATTAAATTTATGGAAAAATGACGCAACTTGCAGTAAAATATTGAATCATAAAATTGTTCTTTTTTTAAAGGAATGTGCACTTTTTTAAATTACAAAAACAAGACAAAGAAAAACTTCTGTTTTAATACCAATTCATACTATGAATTGTAATAATATACATTGATTGAAATGATATATATTTTCAGAGTAGCTGAGAATAAAATTTAATGCAAAATAAGGAACAAATATTAAACTTATCATGATGAATAAAATTTGTACTTTATTTTGCAATATCTGAATAAGCAATCCCAGACCGAAGTACAGAAATAAATGCAATATACATTGGATATAATAGTGTTGAACATAATGTAGAAAAGTTCGCATTTTGAACAAAATCGAGTGCGAAGCACGAGATACGTGATGATAATGTGTTCGTTAAAACCAAAAGAGCTTTAACGAAAGAGAATTAACAATCACCAAATTACAGCTGTCAATGCTTTGGCCTTTAGTTTTAGAAGGTATGTGCACAAATGTGGGGAAGTACAAAGGCCGAGCGCGCGATAAAAATATAACCAAATGATTTTTTTTTTTTCGAAATATTTGATGAACTTTGAAGTGTTGTAAAATATAAATAGATATTCGTCTGAATGAAATTCCTTGAATTTTAGAGTAACACATCTGCATATTTATAAATATATTAACTCAGGAAACCTGTTATACATTTTATAGGTCACCTGCAATCGCCGATGGTCGAACTCCTGTATTAATTATTGCGACACTATCCAACGGTCTAGTTGCCAAGGCCATCTTGTGTGAAATTATGTTAGGAGTCGATTTTAGCAACTTTCTGTCTCACCCTGGGGATCCAAATAAAAAAGCCTAAATTCCGTCACAGATTGCATCAAAAGAAGATGCAATTTAGTTGATATGGTAACCGTACCCAATGTTTTACTCCCTAAATTTTAATTAGTGAAATATAACTGATTGTTCGTTAAATTCTACTAATTCCTGTAGCTAGAATTCAGCCACTGACAATTAGTAAAAATATACTGATTCAATTAACAATTATTACTACACGCTTTGTGACAAGTGTATCTTCATAATGATATAATATGAGAAAACAGACACGAAACTTAATCCTACATATTTTGTGCATTGGAAAATTAACCTCATTTTCTAAGCAAAATTTCCGGTTTTCTAAACTAATATTCTAAAAGTATTACAAATAAAATTCAATGTTTATTTAAAGTATTATTCTTTAGTTTATAAATTAAAAAAATTAATATTGATTTATTATAGTAATCACAGTCTTTCCCACATTCCCCTCTTTTCCCCTTTTTCCATCTTTTCCACTAAAATGCAAAGTGAATTAATAGAAAAATAAATTTTACCATTCGGTTGGAAATTTAATTATTTTCTTTGAAATTTAACAATTTTGATACAAAGTCATCCTTTTTGGTTGAAAATTCAACTGCTTTTATAAAAATCTAATTATTTTCGTAGACAATTCAACTGTTTGGTTAAAAATTAACTTTTTTGATGAATATTCATATTTTCGAGTCGAAAATTCGATTTTAAAGCTTGAAAATTGGTTGAGAATTAAACAATTCAGTTGAAAATACGTCTTTTTGGATGAATTTAACTGTTTTGGATTAAAAAATTATTTGTTTGTTTGTTAAAATATCAACAATTACATTTTTGAGTGAGAATTCATCTCTTTTGGTTACAAATTAAACTACCAGCTTGAAAGTTGAACTACTTTGTTCAAAACTAATTTTTTTGGTTGAAGATTCATAATTTTAGTTGAAAATTCAAATGTTTGTTTGAAAATGATTTTTTTTGGTTTCACATTCACATTTTTAGGTTGAAACTTCAACTGATTTCTAGGAAATCCGTCTTTTATGCTTGAAAATTTAACAATTTAGTGGACTTCTTACTTTTTTGACTAAAAAATTTTTCTTTGTTGAAAATTCGTCTTTTTGGTTTGAAAAATCATGTACTCTGGTAGAAATTTAATTATTCTTGGAAAAAAATGCAACTGTTCGGTTAAAAAAATTAATCTGTTTTGGTTGAGGATTCAACTGTTCTTCTAAAAATTCATTTTTTTGGGTAAATTTAAATGTATTTGATATTTGATATTTGATTGTTGAGAATTGATCTTCTTTGGTTGAAAACTAAACAAGCAGCTTGAAAGTTGAACTACTTTCTTCAAAATTCATTATTTTGATTGAAGATTCATAATTTTAGTTGATAATTCAAATGTTTATTCAAAAATCATTTTTTTTTTAAATTCACATTTTTAGATTGAAAATTCAACTGTTTTGTAGAAAATTCGTCTTTTCTGCTTGAAACTTTAACATTTTGGTGGACTTCTTTCTTTTTTGACTAAACAATTTTTCTGTGTTGAAAATTCGTCTTCGTGGTTTGAAAAATGATCTCTTTCGGTAGAAATTTCATCATTTTTGTCAAAAATTCAACTGTTTGGTTAAAATAATTAATCTGTTTTGGTTGAGGAACTACTTTGTTAAAAATTCATTTGGTTGCTTGAAGATTCATCATTTTAGTTTAAAATTGAGGGGCTGATAGAAAAAGCGGGGTAGAAAAATCGTCGGAGCAAAAACGAGTTAAGAACGATGCGGGCAAAAACGAGTTAAAAAGAAACAATAATAACGAAGATTGTATCGTATATTATAATATAACGATATAATAGTACGGTATATTATAGTATAATCTATCGTTGTATTACACTTTTAAGTTATAATATACGATACAATCCTCGTTATACTTTTTCTTTTTAACTCGTTTTTGCCCGCATTGTTCTTAACTCGTTTTTGCTCCGACGACTTTTCTACTCCACTTTTGCTATCAGCCCCTCAATTCACCTCTTTGTTTAAAAATTTAACTAATTTGATGAAAATTTGTTACTTCAGTAAAAAATGTATCTTCTTAATTGCAAATTCCTCTTTTCGGTTGAAAATTTGATTATTTAATTAAAATTTAATCTATTCGATCGAAAATGCAATATTTGTACTTGAAATTGTAGGAGTTTAAAGCGTTTTAAATTTAATTTGAAATAGTTCCCGTATTAATTTCAGTTGAAAGAATTTATTCCTCTATTTTCCTCAAAAATATTCTCATTTCTTTTGTTCTTAAAGCATTTTGGCCTGTGAAGACTGTTATCAATACAGTTGAAGAAATATTTTTTAGTTCTTGTTAGTTGAAGCACTTATATATCATTCATCAGTTAAAATGTTCAGTGCTGATTTAATTAGTGGAATTTTTACTAATTCAGACTTAGAAAGTAGATAAAACCACATGATGAGAATCTTTTTTGCAAGTGAATTTTAAGCTGAAATCGGGGTCAGGCTCTATCCACAGGAAAAAGAAAAAAATGTTGGAAAAAATGTTTACAAGAAAGTACAACATATCTACAACTGTCATTTTTTGTTAATGCTTTTACTGAAATTTACAAAATTCAACAACAAAATAAATTAAATACTATAGATAATTTTTTCTTATATTTACTTATAGAAAAGTAAAAAAATGACTATGAAGTACAAATTTCTATATTTACGAAAATTTGTATAACTTTTAATGAATATTTTGGTTCTTTGTAGTAAAACCCCACAATTAAATTATTGTGGAAAACTGCGAATCCTATAACACAATACCAGATTTCACAAAAGTTTTAATATTGAAAAACTGTACTGAGAATGATGTTCTTAATTCTCGTAGTTTCTTATTAAAGAAATTTAAAAATTGAAAAAATATATTACATGTACTTTCTTGTAATTTGTGTTGTCATGTATTGAATTTATTCGTAGGTTTCTGTAAAGATGGTTTTACTTTTTTGTCCTTTTTTTTAAAAGTATTTCCACCAAGGAGATTAGACTCTGTTTTTTTTTATATAAGATTTGAAATCCATTATGAAAAATATCGTAACAAGTGTTTCCATAAATATTTCCAGAAAATTCTTCAACAACACTTTCCATGCACATTTCAATAAATCTTTCAGACCCATAACGACTTCTCCAAGACTATAATCTTCATGTTCTCATTTGTCAGCTAATCTCATAAACCAATAGAAAGAAAAATTGATCTCTTGATCTAGCATTGCGTTCTTGATGGAAAAACATGCAGAGTGAAGATATATGAGCTGGATTCAAAGAGAAATCGTAAATCACACTTCTTACTCGATTGGACATTTACTTTGTACTTGAACTAGTAATTAGACGCGAGGTACTTGAAAAAAGTGCTACTTCAGTTGAATGAAGAGAATAACCCCTAGGAAATCTTAGAAGCGAATC
>CAKNYM010052997.1:330603-354206 GCA_932195095.1 Andricus curvator
TATATATATAAAGTAAGCCGGTTTTCACGTCGTTGATGACGCAAAGAATGTCAGTCAGTAGGTAACTACACGTACTCAGGCCCAGGATGGGCCCCGGTGCGCTGGCGTGGAAAAAAAAAAGAAAACTGTAAATGTATCCTGTTCCATAAAACGGATCCCTACTCTATGAGTAACAAGTTGCCAGTCCAGATACAATATCTCTTGTTAGGCAGGTATCTTTCAATTAAGTGATAGTCTTATAGGGGGCTGTCCATAAACTACGTTAACAGTTTTGAGCTATTTTTGACCCCTCCCCTGTCTCGTTCAGTTTATATATAGTTGTACTTTCAACCAAAAAAGATTTTCTACCAAAAGAGATAAATTTGAAACAAGAAAATTAATTTTCATGCAAACAGTTGCATTTACAGCCAATGAATTTTTGATAATATAGATAAACTTTTAACCGAATAGTTACATTTTAAATCTCGAAAGGCGATTTTTTCCGGAGGCAGTTGTTTTTTGACAAAAAAGTTAATTTTCAACCAAAAAAGACAAATTTTCAACCCAAACGGACGAATTTTGAACAAAACAGTTGAAGATGCATTTTCAACCAAATGCTCGAATTTTCAAACGAAAAAGGTTGAAATTCGATAACCAAAAAGAGTTGATTTTCAACCAAATAGCCCAATTTTCAAGCCAAATAGACGACTTTTTTAGAAAGCAGTTGAATTTTCAACACGAAAAGTTCATTTTCAAATTAGAAAGATGTCTTTTCTACCATAAAAAATGACTTTTCAATAGAAAGGACAAACTTTTCCAAAAAATAGTTCGATTTTCAAGCTGAATAGTCGATTTTTTTAGAAAGCAGTTGAATTTTTAACGTAAAACTTTGTTGAATTTTGTTGCATTTTCAACAAGAAAGTTAATTTTTAATCAAGCAAGATGAATTTTCCACCAAACAGTTGAATTTTCAACTAAAAATTAAAAATTTTCACCCAAAAGTAAAATCGTTAAATTTTAGTTTAAAAAATTAATCATCATTAAAAAAAACGAAGCTCGGATAAGTTGAATTCGAGCAAAAAAGACGAACTTTTAACAAAATAGTGGAATCCTGAATAAAATAGATAAATTCTCAACAAACCAGATTTCTTTCTTACCAAATAGTTAAATTTTCAAATGAAATGTTTAATTTTCAACCAAATATTTGCATATTTTACTGAAATAGATACATTTTCAATAAAACATATGCACCTTCAAGAAAAAAGTTAATTTTTATATCTAAAAATACGAATTTTCTAAAAATGTTGTTTTACAACGAAATATATGAATTTTCCACTCAAATTATCCAGCTTTAATGGAAAAAATTCATTTTTTACAAATTAGTTCAACTGTAAATCAATTAGTCGATTCTTCAACCAAAGAAGATGATTTTTTAATGAAATATGTAATAGATGATATTTCAACCAAAAAAGATTTTTATTTGAAATTAAAAACATTTAAATTCAACCACAAAAGACGTATTTTCAACAAAATAGTTGAATCCTAAACCAAAACAGATTAATTATTATCTACCAAAAAGACAAATTTTTAACAAAATAGATGAATTTTCAGTTAAAAATATGAATTTACAACAAAAAATGGAATAGTTACATTTCCTGTTGAAAAAATTAATTCTTGACCAACCAAATAACTCAATTTTAACACAATTTATAGTTTTCAACCAGAGAGTTTAATTTTGAACTAATATAATTAATCTTAAAAAAAAATTTCAGCAAATTTCTTTCAGGAAGTTTCTTGAGAACAAGGGAAAAATAATTGTTTCAAAAAAAGGGAAAAGCGGGGAGTCAAAGGATAGTTTCTGGAAAACAGAGGAGAATAGAGGAATTCTTTAAAAGAGGGGAAAGAGGGGAATAGGCCCATTATGCTTTTTGTAATTAAAATAAATTTGTGAAAAAATTTACTTTATATATATATATATATATATATATATATATATATATATATATATATATATTATTCATTTGTAATGAATTAAAATAAATTTGTAAATAAAAAAAAATCAGAGGATACTGTGATTAAGGTGTCCATCAGAAATAAAAATTTTGAATTTTTTAAACGATAACACTCACAGTTTTTTTTCACAGTCAGTTTTTTCCTTTTAATGAAAAAAGGATTTCCTACTTTCTTTCAATTTTTGATTTTCATAATGTACAAATTTGAAGACGAAATATTCCGTGAACGAATTCGTGATCGTACGGCTAAGGCTGAAACTATGGAGACCCCATTAATTCTATCTGAAATAATAAAGGAATTAACCAATTAATCTCTTTTTAAATAAGTCAGAGGTAAATTATCTTTCCTGTGAAGTAAAAATTCACAACAAAAGGAATTAATGAATCATTTACCCATTATTTAAAGTTGATTGACAATCAAGATATTATAGGAAAATAATAGGGTAGTGAGGCACTTAACCCTTAAGTATGGACGTGATTTCATTTTTGCACTATCATGGATATATTTCATCAACTTTTGTTATTAATAATCTTTCACATCAGTGGGGGGGAGGGATTCACATATCAGAAGATGGTGCGGTATTGGAGACCGCACGTCCATACGTTCATACTAATTTGTCACTTTTCGCTCAAATAAGGGATAATCGGGACGTATAATTTTTCTGGGATGCTACCGTGGACGTGCGGTCTCACGGACCATCTATGAGCTTCTAATTTGATCTTACTCGACAACTAAACGCAGGGCCACACTTTCTCCACTTACCTCGGCGAAAGCACAACTAAAACTGAAGCTACTAATGACGGCAGCTTCGTGGGAGGTCATGGGTGGGCCAAAATATCAGAAGCATCGTGCGGTCTGTGAGACCGCACGTCCACACTCGAGGTTATGTTGGGGATCATATTCAAAGCTGCATAAAAAGTGACTCTCAAATTAGACAAAAATAATATGCACGTTTGCATTCTGGACATTTTACAGCTTCTCATTCACTTATTCGAAATTTATTTCAAGCATTGCCAACATTTTTTATTGTATACTAAAAAGTAAATGTGCAAAATCATCAGAAGTATGCCGCACAGTTTTGATTATTCACCACAATTTTGTTATGGCATATTTAATCCTATATTTCAAAAGAAGCGTCATGTAAGACACAAGATAAAAATTTATTTCCTTATTTAATATTATCAAGCAAAAATTAGAGGAGGCCTACAACTGAAGGGTGACCTACTGTTGGTGTCATTGTCCTATTATTCGTAGCTAAATATACATATAATTTTGTACTAAAGTATTTTGTATGAAATTATCCAATTTGAACTACTTTTCTTAAAATAAAACCTTGCCAAATGACCTCTCCTAGCAGACTTTAAGCGATAGGCAATTTAGTGAATATAACACGTTGACTCTTCCTGGTATCAGGGTTATGGTGAAAGGATCCCGTAATCAAGTATAGTACGAAATCAACGTCTTAAGAGACGAACGAGTTGGCAAATTTAATATCAAATTGCACCGAAAGTCAAGAGAAAAAATATAAAAAAATAAAGAAAATATCAAATGACATAACTTAATTAATATCCTTGTTCGTTAACAATCTTCATGAAAAAAAATTATTGGGTAAAATTCTTCGGGGCCGTTGAAAAACTACGTCACAATGCCAGTGAAGAGGGGTTTTAACAGCTTTTGTGACGATTGGTGATTTTATTTCACAAGTGAAGCATCTAAATACAGACACATTGTTTCCCTCTTTTTTTTAGATGAAAATTCAGCTATTAAATTTTTCATTGAGGATTCATCTTTTTTAGTTAAAAATTCAAATAATTGGTTGAAAGTTCAACTACTTTGTTAGGAATAAATTTTATTGGTTGCAGATTTAACCATTTTGAGAAAAATCTTTCTTTTCAAGTTGAGAATTAATTTTTAAAAATGAAAATTTAACTATTCCATTTAAAAAAAATCCATTTCAAAAATAAAAATAAAAAATTTCACTGTTTTGTTTAAAATTCGTTTTATTTTTGAGTCGAAAGTCAATTTTTTTCAGCTTCACAGTAAAATTTTTCATTTTTTGTTGAAAATTGATTGTTTTTAGTTAAATATTCAACAATTTGGCTTACAAATTTATTTGTTTTTTAGAGAATTTGCCTTTCTGGTTTGAAAATTCGACAATTTGATTCAATTTTTTTTCTCTCTTGACTGGAAAATGTTTTCTGGTTGAATTGTTTCTGATTTATATTTAAAATATTTTTTCAGTTAAAATATCCGATTCTATATTTTTTGTTTAGAATTAAACTTTTTTGATTGAAAATTCACCTACTTAGTTGAAAGTTGAACTTCTTGGTTATAAATTAATTTTTTTGTTGAAAATTCATCATTTGAGTAAAAAATTTAATTACTTTATCAAAAGTTCAACTATTGACGTTGTCAACTGTCTTCTAAAAAACTCATCTTTTTGGCTTAAAAATTCAATTATTTGTTTGAAAATACGACGCCTTGGTTGAAAGTTCATTTTCTTCTTTGTTGAAAATCAATCTTTTCAACTGCAAATCATACCATTCCATTTTTGGTTGAAAATTGATCGTTTTTAGTTTAAAATTCTACTATATGGCCTAAGAAAATTATTTTTCTCTCTTGACTGAAAAATCTTTTCTCTTTGTAAATTCAACTCTTGTTGAGAAATAATCTTTTTGGTTAAATTCGACTGTTTTTGATTTACAATTAGGATCTTTTTTTGGTTGAAATATCGACTATTTTATTTTTCGTCAAGAATAATTTTTTAGTTAATTTTAGTGAAAAATTCAAATATTTTGATGAAAATTTAATAATTTTGTGACAACTATAATTATTGTTTTGAAAATTTAACTGCTTTGTCAAATATTCGTCTTTCTCCATATTGTTAAATATTCGTTTTTTTGGTTGAAAGTTCAACTATTTGGTTGAAAATGCAATTACTTGTTTGAAAGTTGAACAGCTTTGTTGAAAATTCATTTTTGTGCCTGAAGATTCATATCTTTGGCTGAAAATTTATCTATTTCTTTGTGAAGTTAACCGTTTTGTTGAAAATTCTTCTTTTTGAATAGAAAATTCATCCTTTGGATTCGAAATTCATTTGTCTTCTAAAAAAAATCATCTTTTGGCTTGAAAACTCAACTAATTGGTTAAAAATGCAACTGTTTTTGGTTAATGTTTAACTTTTTTGTTTGAAAATTCGACTAATTGGTTGAAAATTGATCTTTTTAGGTTGAAAATTCAATTATTTTGTTGAAAATTCAACTATTTTGTTAAAAAGCCAACTATTTTGTTGTTTAATTTTATTATAAATAATTTATTCTCCTTTTTTCATAAAAGATCACCTCACTTCCCCTATTTTGACAGTTAGCATTTTGGACTGTGAAGTCTGTTAAAATATTAAACGGCCTTTAACAGTATAATTTTTCTACCAAACTTTTAATTTTCACATCTTGGCTAAAATTTGTACTACCTTCTGCCTCTAAAGACCGTCCTAATGAGTATATTTTACACATTTTATCTTCATTACTATACCTTGGAGTTAAATTTCGCAACTCTCTTACCCTTGAAATAAAAGACGGAAAGTCCTGTGTACCAATTCAATTCACACTGGAGATCCTTAAGAACCTTTTTCATAACCGGTTGCAAAATTATCCATTCCTTACTTAATTCTCTATGCATGTTCCTATGATTGAGGATGCTACCAGTTTCGTCTCTTTGGTGTAGAAAAGGTGCTCAAATGCAGTCACGTAGGTCGTAGCAGGTAGTATTTCCTGTATATGCTAGTACAAATAAGTGGGAAATGGCATAATCTCACGAAATTATATACCTTAGTGTGTTGTGAATCATTGACCTCAGATTCATTTAAGAAGAAAATTGAAACCAAATGAGGATCTCAAATTACGTTAGGAAGAGAAGCCTTCAAATTCCATCTATATTTTAATTAGACGTTCCACTTGCTGAGGTTTCGCTTTTAATATTTCTTTTGCTTGTTCCGATCGATATTTATCAAATTGAATAAATAGTGTCAGCCTAATGAGAGGCGTCAGAAACGAACGATCTTGGATACTAATGAGCCCTCGTGGAGAGCATTACTCAGTGGATGTGATTAGAGTAAAGAATATGGATCCTACTATGGGATCATCAGTCATTTCGCGTACTTTCGTGTGATCTATGACATATTATGATTTTGTGAAGCTCTTCACCTGGGGTGATTGCTAGAGAGATTGATATGCCACTTGTGTCGGAGTGGTGTTGCGGCACGAACGTGTTGATTAAATAAACAACATGGGAATTCTGATTGATCTAAAATTTATAATTCCTCCTTTTTACCGACTCCTACACTTCACTATCTCACTTTTCTTATATGAATTCCTTCATCCGCGGCAGTATAACGAGGCGAGAACTGAGTGAGTTACGCTTATTCCGAGAGGGATTTGACCTAATGGTATAATAATAATTGTAATAATAACAAATATTTCGTAAAACGAGGGCGGAGCAGTGCAAGTGGAGCGAGGAGGAAACAAGTCTGGTAAGCCGCTGGACCGCTTGGTTATCTGAACTGGTGATGCGGTGTAACCCGAATACTTCAGTGTAATCCGATGTAATCCACTTGTAATCTGGGGTAATTTAGGTAATTCGAAATAATCCCATGTGGACCGTTCGGTTATCTGAACTAGTATTGCGGTGTAATCCGAATAATCCAGCATAAACTGGTGTGATCCACTTGTAATCTGGGGTCATTCAAGTCATTCGGAGTAATCCCACGTGGACCGCTCGGTTATCTGAACTCGTATTGCGGTGTAATCCGGCATAATCTGGTGTAATCTATTTGTAATCTGGGGTCATTCAAGTCATTCGGAGTAATCCCATGTGGACTGCTCGGTTATCGGTACTTCTAATGCGGTTCAATCCGAATAATACAGTGTAATCCACTAGTAATCTTGGGTAATTTAAGTAATTGTAAATAATCCCATCTGGACCGCTCAGTTATCTGCACTGGTATTGCAGTGTAATCCGAATAATTCAGCGTAATCTCGTGTAATCCATTTGTAATCTGGGGTCATTCAAGTCCTTCGGAGTAATCCCATGTGGGCCGCTCGGTTATCGGAACTGTTAATACGGTTTAAACCGAGTAATACAGTGTACTCCAGCGTAATCCACTTGTTATATGGGATGATTCAAGTAATTCGAAATAATCCCATGTGGACCGCTCAGTTATCTGAACTGGTATTGCGGTGTAATCCGAATAATCCGGCATAATCTGGTGTAATCTATTTGTAATCTGGGGTCATTCAAGTCATTCGGAGTAATCCCATGTGGACTGCTCGGTTATCGGAACTGTTAATGCTGTTTAATCCGAATAATACAGTGTAATCCAGCGTAATACACTTGTAATATGAGTTAATTCAAGTAATTTGAAATAATCCCATGTGGACCGCTCGGTTATCTGAACTGGTATTGTGGTGTAATCCGAATAATCTGGCGTAATCTGGTATAATCCACTTGTAATCTGGGGTATTTAAAGTCATTCCGAGTAATCCCATGTGGACTGCTCGGTTATCTGAACTGGTAATGCGATGTAATCCGAATAATCCAAAGTAATCTGGTGTAATTCACTTGTGATCCGGAGTCATTCAATTAATTCGGAGTAATCTCAGCATTCCGGAGTAGTCCTCTTGTAAGTCGGAGTAATCCTAAGTAATCCATTTATAAACCAGGCTAATCCAGTTCTAATGCGGTGTAGTACAGAGTCATCCATTTGTAATCTAAATAATTTAGAGTAATTCAGGTAATCCAAGTAATCCACTTCGATTTTAGAGTAATTCACCTATAGTCTGGAATAATACACTTGCAATCCAGGTAATTCGAAGTTATTTAGGTAATCCAGATAATTATGTTGTAATGCAGGTAATACAAGTAATCCAATTATAATTCAGAGTAATCCATTTATAATCTCGGGTAATCCACTTGTAATCTAACAAATTTAAAGTAATTTGGGAAATCCCAGTAATTAACTTGTAATCCAGAGTAATTCAAGTATTTCGGAGTAATTTACATAGGTAGTCCAAATAGTTTTTTAAAAATTAATTTTATGAACTGAAAATTGTACTATTCCATTTTTTGTTAAAATTTTATCTTTTTTGGAAAATTTATGTTTTTGGTGCAAAACTTAACTATTTATTGGAAAATAATCCACTTTGTATGAAATTCAACTATTTTGGTGAAAAGTAATTTTTTTGTTGAAAATTCAACTGTTTTGTTGAAAATTCGTCTTTTTGTGTTGAAAATTAGACTATTTTGGTAAAACATTTATTTCTTTGGTTGAAAACTTATCTATATCGTTGAAAATTCGTTTTATTTCTTTGTTAGAGAATTAATCAAATCAATCAATGCTTTTCAACAAAAAAAGGAGAACTTGTTGACAAAAATGTTACATTTTTGAACAAAGAGATGAATCTTTAACCAAAAAAATTAATTATCAACAAAAAGTGTAATAGTTGATATTTCTATAAAAAAATATTTGAATTTTTGAGTTAAAAACAGTTTAATTCAACCAGAGAAGATGAATTTTCTACAAAAATGTTGAGTTTTTAACCCAAAAATGAAAATTGTTAACAAAAAAGTTACCATAGTTAATAGTAAAAGAGCTGAATTTTTAACTAAAAAAAGACGATTTTTGAAAAAGCTTAATAAAAATGTTATATTCATCTAAAAAAAGATAAATTTCCAAGCAAAAAATTGAATAGCTACATTTTCAGTAAAAAAAAAAAATAATTTTTAACCACAAAAAATGAATTTTGAATGAAATAGTTAATTTTCAACTAAAATTGAGAATCCATAACCAAAAAAATAATTTTTAACCAAACCGTTGCCTTAACAATCAAATAGATGAACTTTTAAGCAAAAGTGACGAATTTTCAAAACAATAGCTGAACTTTTAACCAAATAGTTAAATTTCTTAGCAAAAAAGACTACTTTTCTTTGGAGAGAATTGTATTTGCAACAAAAAAGTTAATTTCAACTAAGAAAGAAAGCTTTTCTACTATAAAGGATAAATTTTCAATCCAAAAGGACGAATTTTTAAAGTAGAAATTTTGACCAAAATGATGACTTGAACAAAATAGTTGAATTCTCATCCAAATAGTTGAATTTTTACCTACAATGATGCATTTTTAACCAAAAATATGAATTTTTCACCAAGAAGATTAATATTTTACCATAAAAGATGAATTTTCAACAATATACATGAATTTTCACCCAAATAGTCGAATTTTCAACCACACATAGAATAGTTCAATTCTCTTTCACAAATAGTTTTCTTAACGGAACAAAGAATTTTTAACAAAATAGTTAAATTTTCTAACAAAAAAATACGTCTTTTGGACTAAAGTGATGAATTATAAACAACAAAAATGAATTTTCAACCCAGCAGTTAAACTTATTAAACTTTTAAAAAAATTTTTTAATAAAAAGGGTGAATTCTCAACGAAAAATGTAACATTTGATATTGTAACTTATAAAGATTTTGATTTTTGACAAAAAAATTAGTGAATTTAATAAAAAAGATGAATTTTCAAAAATATACATGAATTTTCAACCAAATAGTCGAATTTTCAACCACACATAGAATAGTTAAATTTTCAGTCAAAAAATGATTTCTTAACTAAACAAAGAATTTTGAACAAAATAGTTAAATTTTCAAACAAAAAAAACGGGATTTTGAACTAAAGTGATGAATTATCAACAACAAAAATAAATTTTTAGCTAAGCAGTTCCACTTCCAACTAGGTAGTTGTATTTTCAAATAAAAAGGATGAATTCTCAACAAGAAATATAATAGTTGTTTTTGCAACTCGAAAAGATTTTAATTTTGAACAAAAAATAGTTGAATTGAATACAAAAGACGAATTTTCAACAAAATACATGAATTTTCAACCAAATAGTCGAATTTTCAACCAGTCATAGAATAGTTAAATTTTCAGTCAAAAAATGATTTCTTAACTAAACGAAGAATTTTTAACAAAATAGTTAAATTTTCAAACAAAAAAAAAAACGAGTTTCGAACTAAAGTAATGAATTATCAACAACAAAAATAAGTTTTTAGCTAAGCAGTTCCACTTCCAACAAGGTATGTATTTTCAAACAAAAAAGATGAATTCTCAACGAGAAATATAATAGTTGTTTTTGCAACTTAAAAATATTTTAATTTTAAATAAAAGGCAGGAGAGTTTAATAAAAAATACGAATTTTCAACAAAATAGTCGAATCTTCAAACAAATCAGATTACTTTTCAACCAAACAGTTGCATTTTTAAATAAAAAGATGAAATTTCTACGATGAAAGATGAATTTTTATACCAAAAATACGAATTTACAACAAAATAGTTGAATCTTCAATCAAGAAAGATATTTCAGAAAATTTAGTAAGAAAATTTCATCCACATTTTTTAACTTTTATACCAGAAAAATGAATTTTTCTACAAAAAAGTTTAATTTTCAACCCGAAAATATGAATTTGCACAAAAATATTTAGTTTTCAACAAAATAGTTGATTTTCAACTAAATGGTTGAATTTTTTACCAAAATAATTAAATTTTCAACCTAATAATAAAAAAAAACACAAGATGAATTCTCAAACAAAAAAATTATAAAATTATACGTTTGTAAGACTAACTTATTATTAGTCGATGTTTTTTCTAAATCTCATTTCATTCAGGTTCCACGATTATTTAATTAACCGAACCAACGGCCATACCACGCTGAAAAACCCAGTTCTCGTCAGATCACTGAAGTTAAGCAGCGTTGGACGCGGTTAGTACTTGGATGGGTGACCATTCAAGAATACTGACATGAGTGCTGTTGGCACATCGTGGGCGTGGTGAGCCCACACTTGTAGTTATTTATAACTACAAGAAAAACCTAGAAACACTACCTGAATCGGGTAGTGTTCACGCCTACCCTGAAAGGGAAATGGTTTAATGGTATATATATATATATATATATATATATATATATATATATATATGCATGTCGATTCGCTAAGTTTATAAATTCTTAATAAGTTATAAATTTCTTGACTTTTTCTGCTTTCTAGAATTTCCTGACCCGTAGAAACCCTGATAAGGGTTTAGACCCGTATCGACGAAACCCTAATAATTATCATGTTTCTTTTACGCAATATCTGAGAACGTTCCTTCACGTCAGAAATTTCAATTTCTGTCGAGGGGTTGATAACTCGACCGATTGGGTGCACACCTGCTTCTGACTTCCAAGATACTTTAGGATTTTTCAATGACTTCAAAAGATTTCACTGATTTCTGGAGATTTCAAGTGACTTCAGGAGAATTCAAGTGACTTCAAGTGAATTCAAATGACTTCAGGTATTTCAGGAGATTTCAATTGATTTCATATGAATTCAGGTGATTTCAAGTGAATTCATATAAATTCACGTGAATTCAAATGACTTCAGATATTTCAGGAGATTACAAGTGACTTCATATGAATTCAGATGATTTCAAGTAACATCACGTAAATTCACGTGACTTCATGTGAATACATGTGATTTCATGTGAATTCAAATGATTTCAGATATTTCAGGAGATTTCAAGTGACTTCGAATGAATTAAGGTGTTTTCAAGTAACTTCACGTATTCACGTGAGTTCATGTGAATAAAATGAATTCAGATATTTCAGGAGATTTCAAGTGACTTTATATGAATTCAGGTGATTTCGAGTGACTTAACGTGAATTCACGTGACCTCATGTGAATTTGAATGATTTTAGATATTTCAGGACATTTCAAGTGAATTCAGATGAATTCAAGTGTTTTCAAGTAACTTCACGTAAATTCACGTGACTTCATGTGAATTCAAATGATTTCCGATATTTCAGGAGATTTCAAGAGAATTCAAGTGACTTCAAATCAATTCAAGTGACTTCAAGTGAATTCAAGTTACTTCAAGTGACTTCAAGTGACTTCAAGTGACTTCAAGTGACTTCAAGTGACTACAGATATTTCACAACATTGCAGATATTTCAGGAGACTTTAGGAGATTTCATTACAAGTGTACACCTGACTTCACGAGTTGTCAACCCCTCGATTTCTACATTAATAGCACTTAGAGGAATTGTACTTCGATTTGATAATGTTGAATATTATTTACTGCGCAATTTTCGCAATTGTTCGCGATAGGGCAGTAGAAATTAGAGATAATAATCATAATAAAGTGGTGGTTATTTCGCATCACCAAGTTATTTCAGCAATAAAATGCTCTATCTTAATCTTAACGAGCTGCGCATTGCTGCAACAACGGTATAGCTCCTTGTCGTTTCTCTTAAGTATGACCATCTTAGTGGGTAAATATTTGTTAGAAATACCATTCATCTGAAAACACAATTTTCCTTGTAGAATCAATTTAGTACTGAACTTACCCTTGTGCGTTTTACAGAACCGGTTTTAATACAACAAGAGGAGAAAGTATCCCAATGCCAATTGGGTGCAAAGATATTTTATATTTTTAATTAAAATTTTTTTTATTTAATTGCATACTAATTAGGTATCTATTTGCTCATCTAGACAGTAAGTCAAAAATCTTCAGCGGAAAAAATCTGCAATGGCACACTGCATGTATAATAAAATATCAATATCATTGCCTCACTGACCTTCCTTTACATTTTTGCAGACAAGTGAGGATAAGTATTTCTCGCTGAATAAATAATAATAAAAGATATTTAGATTCAATGAATTTGAGATTTAGCATAAAATCGCGATCGTCTGGCGCACAAATGAAAGGTGTTTTTTGTTTTTGCAAACCGAAGATTAATACGGAAAAGGAAATACAGGTAAAATAATTACATCCTGAATCTTCAAGGAAATCATCTTTTATTCTTTATTTCTTTCTGTGCTGAAATTCTACTTGAATCATATTCAAAACAATTAAAATGCAAATTTAAAAAGAAATAGGATTTATGCTCTCTCTGCAGCGCGATTCAATACTGAATTCTTTGAAAGTAATTTACTCTTTTATGACTGTGTACCCTTGTCCGTAATAATTTTTTGTTATGAAGCTAATTATGAGGCAATGCTGATTTGTGACGTAGGGAGGAGGGTTTTTTTTTTAAAGAATTGCTCTTTTTTCCGCTGTTTTCAAGAAACTTCCCCTTTTTCTCTTTTTTTCGCTTCAATACGAAATAAATTAATAGAACCCAATAGGAAAATCCAAATATTTTTCGTTGAAAGGTAATTCTTTTAAATTGAAAAGTCGACGATTATATGTTGGATTTAGGATTCATCTCTCTTAGTTACAAATTCTATTAATTTGTTGAAGATTTAAATATTTTGTATGAAAATTAGTTTTTCTTTTAGTTGAAAATAGATTTTCTTAAGTGGAAATAAAATCTGATCTATTTTTGGCTGAAAATTGATCGTTTTTAGATAAAAAATTAACTATTTACATTTTCATTGAAAATTTTTCTTTTTTGTTGTTGTTGAAAATTCAATTTCGTTGTTAAAAGTTGAACTACTTTATTACAAATGCATTCGATTGTTTTAGGCTTTAATAATTTTGTTAAAAATTTGTTTTTTTTTTTGTTTGAAAATTCATGTTTTAACTAAAAATTTAAGTATTCCATTTTTGGTTGAAAATTGATCGTTTTTAATAGAAAATTCAGCTATTTGTTGGAAGTTAATGTATTTTGTAGTGGAATTGTCTACACGTACCGAAAAAATGCTGCTATTTGTACCAAAATTTAATTCTCTTGATTTAATATTCAACTAATTAGTTGAAATTAGAAGTACTTCCTCAAGAATTCATTTTATTAGTTGAAGATCTATCTCTTTGGTTGGAAATTTAACAATTTTTTTGAAAATAGCTTTTTTTGGTTGATAATCAATTTTTTGAGATGCAAATTCAACTATTCCACTTCCACTTGAAAACTGATCGGTTTTAGTTTCAAATATAACTGTTTGGTTGAAAATTAACTTTGTTAAAAATTCAATTGTTTTTGTAGAAAAGTTCGTCTTTTTGATTTCAAAATTTAACTGCGTTTTTTTAATTCATCGTTTTGCGTCGAAAATTCAATAATTTGGTTGACATTTTTTCTCTCTTGAATGAAAAATCTTTCTTGTTGGAAAATTCATCTCGTTTGGTAGAAATGTTATATTTTTTGATAAAAATGCGTCTTTTTGGGTTAAATTTAACTGTTTTTCATTCAAAATTAAAATCTTTACTGATTGAAAAATCAACTACTTGGTTGAAAGTTGAACTACTTTGTTAAAAATTTAACTATTCCATTTTTGGTTGAATGTTGATGGGTTTTAGTTTAAAATTAAACTTTTTAATTGAAAAAAATTCACTTTTTTGTTAAAAATTTATATTTTCGGGTTTTGTAGAAAATTTATCTTTCTGGTTCAATAATTCGACTGTTTTGTTGAAAATTCGACTTTTTGGTTAAAAAATCATATTTTCGAGTAGAAAATTTATCCGTTTTGTAGATTATACACTTTTGTGGCTTGACAATTTGGATAAAATATTTTGCCCTCTTGAAAAAAAAATATTTCTTGGTTAAAAATTCATCTCGTCTTTTAGACATATTATCTTTTTTGGCCAAAAGTGTAACCGATTGGTTAAAAATAATTCTTTTATTGTTATATATTCAACTATTTGGCTGACGATTCATCTTTTTTAGTTGCATTCGACTGTTCTTAATTGACGATTGGAATCTTTTTGGGTTGAAATTTTAGAGGGGGTTGATAATACAACTTTTTGGTTAAATTTTATAATTTTTTATTTTAAATTAAAATATAATATTATATATTTAATATTATAATATAATGATTTTTTTTAAATTCGTTTGTTATTGAAAATTCAACTTTCTGATTGAAGGTTAAACTTCTTTGTTGAAAAATATTTTTTCTGTTTGTCTCGCTTGAAAGTTCAACTTTTCAATTGTAAATGCAACCGTTTGGTTGATATTTTTTTTTATTTGATAATTCAACTATTTGTTTAAAAACTGATCTTCGTAGGTTGAAAATTCGAGTTTTTTTTTTTTTGACAAATCAACTGTTTTTTTAGCCTTTTTGGATTGAAAATTCATCTTTTTGGTAGAAAATTCATCTTTCTTGGTTGAAAATTAATGTTTATTATAAAAAATTCGCCTGCTTGGCTGGAAGATTTAACTATTTGTTTGAAAATGCAATTGTTTGTGGTTAAAGTTTCTATTACTTTTTTTGTTGTTGAAAATTCCATCTTTTAGTTGAAAATTCATTTTCACACATAGGTTGAAAATTCTACTATTTGGTTAAAAATTCAACTCTTTTTTTTTTAATTTATCTCTTTTGTTTGAAAGTTTAAAAAGAATTTAAGCCTCTATTATTTTGGTGAAAAAAGACTCTATTTCTCCTAATAAATATAATAATATTTCCCCTAACAAAATATTGTGTTTGTATGTTTTGTCTTTTATCTTAGGCGTTTATCTAATGAAATTGAAGAAAAGAATTTGACTAAAAAGGGGGGTGGGGGTGTCCGTATTTGTGACTTTACCCCAGGGGGTTTCAAGCTTTGTATGTGACGATCCATGACGAAGAAGAAGAGGGGTGAAAAAAGTTTTGAAAATAGCGTAACGTTTTGTTTTTGAACGACCCCTACGTGGTATTTTGGTAAATAAATCAGTGTTTTTCTTTCAAGTTCATTTAGCAAATTATGGATTTATTTTTCGTGTATATTGGATCATGCTTTGATTGGTGCGAGACTTTCTTCTGTTTAAGGCCGGATTAAGAAAACGAATGAGTTAAAATGATTTGCCAATGGCACGGGACGAGAAAGGAGAGATCGGCTTTTATGCAATCTGCCGAGTAATGACTCTGTATTACAGTTGCAGTAACATGGACGCTTCAGAATCCAGCTGCATTTTCTATCGCTAACCTATAATGCTACTGCTAACATACGATTTGCGCCGAGAAGTTATCTCACTTTCACGGAATTATGCCCTTAATATTTACATTATGACACTCTTCAATGAAATCAAAAATGTAGGTACATTTCGCTTTTCTATATTCTCATCCTACTAAAAAGGTAGGGAAAATGTAGTGAAGGTTGGGACCGGTTTTGTTTTTGGCCCATCAACTTTTTTCCATGATAATATTTTTGGACTTTCATAACACCGTTTTGAAGGTCTATTAAATAGCTTACTTTTTATGCACAAAAGATATATAATTACAAAGCAAACAAATTTTACAGCCGATTTTCTGAATGTCTTCCAATCTGCAAGAAAAAATGTCTGTAATGTAGCCCAGGCGGAAAAATTATATATAGTGTGAAGTATTATACATAATTTTGAATTGTTTTATACAATTTCTATATAGAACAAACGAAAATTACATATAATATTTCACACTATGTATAAACTATATATAATTTTTCCGCCTGGGAGATTAGAACACCTCTTGAAACATGAGAAATAAGTGTGAAAAATAATTTTAAAATGCCGCAGTGAACATTTTAGTGAATATTTATTTGTTCAATTGAGTTTTTACATAAAAATGAGCAATCATAAATCTCATTTTTGATGGCTTTAACCAAACCCTTGAAATCAGTGATCCCCCCTTCACTTTTTCGCTTATAACGAGACATGCTGAACTGTCGAGTGCGAAAAGTACATAACAATGATCGAAAACGCGATTATGTTGATTATTAACAGGCAAAAGTTTCTCCAAAAACGATTTTCAGTAGAAAATAGCGTATAACTGCCAAAAAACGTGTCCCAACGTATCCGGTACACGTGTCCCAACATTTAACGACATTTTTGAATTGTTTGGGAAAAAAATGATCTGCACTATATGCAAAATCATCTTTAGACATAACAATTCATTTAATTTATAACACATTCAACTCATTTAGCTTGCAATTTCGTTTAAAAATATTCAGTTAATGGGGGTTGAATAATGTCAATGCGATAATTTGTCTACTCCTTGTAAACACACTGTTTCGTACAGCTGCAAAAGCGTGAATCATCTCGAGTTAACATAGAAAGTGAGCTACAATTGATATTAATATGTGACACTAATAACAAATGGCACCATTGCAAAGAAATGGAGAAAACGCGTTGTCTGAACCTATGCAGTGTCCCAACCTGTACGATACTCCCCTATTCGTTTTATGTAAAATTTGACTTCGTCAGTTTTCATTAAGGGGGTATTTCTATTTGACCGGACCAAAAAATCGATTTTTTTTTTAATTTTCTGATAGTATATAGTATGTGGAATTTGTACGCAAAGGGATTTGTTTGGTTCGGACTTTTTAACGAAGCTGCAGCAGGGTCAACTGCGCAGAGCGGAGAGTACTCAGCCGCACGCTGTGGAGGGCCGCCTCGGCTGTGACCACAGGCAGGTCATACATGTGTATAATAGAGTCAGTGTTCGTCTCAAATAGTTTTTTCTTCCCCAATACGATGTTCCGAAAGCATTTATAGATTTGTCTCCAAGGTCTATTCAAAACTTTCAGTGTTAGGTCTGAATTTCCAGTGTCACGCTACATGTTGAGCAAGTCGTTTTTCTCAAAACACGATTTCTTAAAATGGTTGACATTATTATTATTATTATTATACCATTGAGCCATTTCCCTTTCGGGGTAGGCGTGACCCGTCAAAACCACTGGACCGATTAAGCTCAAATTTGGAGGATACATTTAGCAGATGTTTGGCTATAGCCCGAACTGGGATAAATAAAAAATAATTATTTTTTAATTTTTAGCGAGTCCAAAACTAACCCATAAAAAGTCAAAATTTCAAATGGGCGGCATTTTGTCCATTTTCAATATTTTTGATTTGTTCTAGTCCTGGATATAGCCGTACTCGTAGATTTTAAGAATCTCTTCGATTTTTTTCTTTCGGATGACCTGGAGCAGCAGAATCATGTCACCCAAGTGAGGGTGTCGTTTCCGGGACACATTATTTAAAATTCTACAGCGTCCCTTCTTATATTTTTTTAAATCGGTAACCATGTATGTTTTCAGTTTAAGATCTGCTCAAAAATATAAAGAAGCTTCCATTCAAAAATATTAACAATTGTATTTTTTATGAATTTTTGAAAAACGCCTGAAAAAAGCTCGGTCAAATAGAAATACCCCCTTAAATCTCCACGTTTTGAGATCCCCTGAGTCGGAAAAAACGATTTTCACGAAGGTATCTGTCTGCCTGTCTATCCGTCTGTCTGTAGGCGCGGTATCCTTCGAAATACTCATCAGATTGGATTGAACTTTTGCACACGTTTTTAAGGCATAAAAGGAAAGTACAGTTTCGTTAACCAGGCATTTTTGACCAATAGTTCTAGTTTTATCCATCGAAAATGTTTTTAAAAAAATCGAAAATTCTATTTTCCACCAGAACTATACGAGATATAAAAAAAGTGTTCAGGGACAAAATTGCTCATATCAAAAAGATGAACAAATTTTGTTTAACTATTCTTTGATAAGTTAAATATTTCTCGTTTCAGTTGTTAAAAATGTTATTGAAAATAAAAAAATCAATTTTTCGGCAAAACTATGTAAGATACGAAAAAAATGGAAGACAAAAATTGCTTATCCGAAAAAGGTCTACAAATTTTCCTTGAACAATTTCTTGATGGGATGTGTAGTTTTTGTTTTAATCGTAAAAAATAACATTAAAAATCTAAAAAAATAACGTAAAACAAAACGAAATTTATGTTTCCCCATTTTTTGATAGGACGCGTAGTTTTGGTTTTAGTCGTAAAAAAGCATTTTTTTAAATTAAAATTTTTGGATAAACAACACAAGATTCGAAAAAAATGAATGGACAAAAGTTGTTAAGAAAAAAAAGATCGAAAAATTTGTCATTCATTATTTTTTGATAGGACGCATAGTTTTTGTTTTAATCGTAGAAAATAACATTATAGAAATAATACAGTTTTTGGAAAAACGACACAAGATACGAAAAAAAATTAATGAACAAAAATTATTCACCAAAAAAAGATCGACAAATTTTTTACAAATTATTATTGGATAGTACGCATAGTTTTCATCTTAATCGTAAAAAATGAGATCAGAAACAATGAAAATTTTTAGAAAAAAGACTCGAGGAAAGAAAAAAAAATGAATCTGTTATAAATTATTTTGTGATAGAATGCGTAGTTTTTATTTTAATCGTAAAAAATAACATTAAAATAGAAAATAAATTTTTTTAGAAAGACGGCGGGTAGTCCAAAAATTTAAGTTTCGATTTTTGGTGATCGAGGGCCCCCCCCCCCCCCAATTTTTTCGCTTTCCGGCAAAAGAAAGTTCATGATTTTTTTCCTTTTTGTTCAACATTAACCTGTGTACCCGGACTCTTGAAATTACCATGGAGTTTTAAATGCGAAAAGCTGGTTTAAAAAAAAAATGGAAAAAGTAAGTACTTGTTAGAAACTTTTTGTGAATTAAAGTATAGTCACCTCTTTAGGAATATTCAGGGAAAAATTTGCATTTAATAAAATTCAATTTGGACTCCCTAATCCACATTCATTGTGCCCGGAAAATGCCCCCCAAAATGCAAAAAAGCAGTTTTCTATCAAACTCATGCTAAAGACGATATTTTTTGAAATTTTTTTAACATGAATAATTTTCAAACAATAAGTGAAGAGTTTCCCAGTATTTTCAAATAATTTTTAATTGTGTAAACTATTATTATTTCTTTAAATAAATTTCCCCCCCTGTAAATCGTGAAAAGTTATTATCTTTCGGATGAATGATATAAAGTTGATGAATGTCAAGAATAGTACTTTTTGTTTAAAATATTTGGTAATTATTTAAACATTTTTCATTTGTTTAAACAATTTTTTCCCTTAAGATCATAAAAAGCTATTATTTTATGAAATTGATGACACAATTAACGGATGTTGAAAGTAATATTTTTTTTCTGAAGTATATTTAGCAATTTTTGAAATAATTTTCATTGGTTTAAACAATTTTCTTCCATGTAAAGTTTAAATCGTGGAAAGTTACTCACTTGCGCATTTTCATAGGGAAGTTCGAGAAAAGTCTAGTTTTTTCGAATCTCTTACGCTAGGTCTCTTATTATTCAGTATTTCCTTATTTCAGAACGTAGGTATACCCTGTATTATTCAACAATTAAATTCAATTGTTCTAAGAAAAGTATAGTCCTTTTTTCCTTGAAATTACTTTTCTACATTATAAAAGATCTACATGCAAATTATTTTCAGTTCACAGATTTTATTAATCTACGGGGGTGATTTTAAGAAAAAAAGGACTATACTTTGCTTAAAGCAATTGAATTTAAGTGTTTCAGCAAATTTTCATTGTTGAAACAATATATTGCATACGTTTCAAGATAAGCAAATCCTGAATAATAAGCGACAAAGTGTAAGACATTCGAAAAAACTAAATTTTTCTCAACCTTCCCTGTGAATTAATAGAATTGAATTAATAGAACCCAACAAGAAAATCCAACTGTTTTTGGTTGAGAGTAATTTTTGTTTGGCTATAAAGTCTAAAATAATATTTTTAGTCCAGAATTCATCTTGTTTGGTTGACAATTCGTCTATTTTTGTCAACTATTTAACTACTTGCTAAAAAGTTGAATTACTTTGTAAACTAGAAACAGCGCTGAAATGTTGATTCAATTTATATTGCAAATAACAGTTTACAAAGTAAACTTCGAATGCATTATTTTAATTGTAGTTGGAACAATATTTTTTGGTAAAATAAAAGTGGGATAAAATGTTTCGTTTATTTGAAAGTTTTAAACTTCAGGTATATTTATCCGTTAGGTTAAAATTTTCAACTATTTTGTTGAGAAATAATTTTTTTAACTCAAAATTCAAGTATTCTATTTTTGTGGAAAATGTATATTCTTTAGTTTAAAATTCAACTATTCGGTTATTTTTAGTTGTTTTTTATGTTTATTTTTTAGTTTAAAATTCATGTATTTTGTTGATATTGGATCTTTTTCTGTGAAAAATTAATCTGTTTGGTTAAAAAATCAACTTTTTTGGTTAAAAGTTCATCTGTTTGGTTGAATGTCGAACTCTTTTTTCGAAAATTGACTTTTTTTTTGAAGAGTCATCATTTTAGTTGAAATTGCATCCCTTTGGTTGAAATTTTAACTATTTTGCTAAAAATTAGTTGTTTTTTTTTGTTGAGAATTAATTTGCTTCACTGAAAATGTAACGATTTCATTTTTGGTTGAAAATTGATCTTTTCTGGCAGAAAATTCATATATTTTTTTTAATTCATCTTTTTTGTAGGAAATCAAAATTTGTCTTTTTTGGTTGAATTTATCTGGTTTTGATTTGAAACTAAAATATTGTTTTGGTAAAATTTGTACTATTACATGTTTTGTTGACAGTTCATTTCTTTTGTTAAGATATCAGCTACTTGGTTTGAAGTTGAACTACATTGTCAAAAATGCCTTTTTTTTGGGTTTGCAGAAAATTTGTCTCTTAGGCATGAAACATCCACAATTTGGTAGAAAATTAAACCATTTAGTTGAAAATCAACTTTTTTTTTAAATTTATATAATTGGTTGAAAACTAAAGTACTTTGGCAGAAAATTAAACTATTTATTTGAAAGCTTCAACTTTTCTGTTAGCAATTCGTTTTAGTTCTGGTTAAAAATAATATTCTATCTGAAAATGTAGCTATTCCATTTTTTGTTGAAAAAATGTCCTTTATAACATGAAAATTTAACTATAAGTCGAACTCAAGTGGTTAAAAGTTTTTTTTCCGTTGAAAAGTAGTTTTTTTTAACTGAAAATTTAACGATTCCATTTTTGGTTGAAAATTCAACTATTTCGTTTGAAAGTTTGCTTTTCTCGACTGAAAATTAATTTTCTCATGAAAAATTCTTCTTTATCGGCTTAAAATTCAACTGTTTTTTAAAAAATTAGACCTTTTAGCTTGAAAACTGAACTATTTGGTTAAAAATTCGTTTATTTGTTAGAAAATTAATCTTGTTTATTCAGAATTCATCTATTTGGTTAAGGATTCAACTTTTTTGTTACAAATTTATTTTTCTCGTTGAACTCAACTGGTTAATAATTCGTTTCTTTTTTCGTTGAATTTTTTTTAACTGCGAATTTAACCATTTCATTTTTTAGTTGAAAATTCAACTATTTGGTTGAAAAGACATGTATTTTGCAAACGGGATTGGAACATTTCCAGAAAGGCGAAAAAATTTGTTCGTAAACTCCTAAAGTTATCATGAAAAAGATTATAAACAAATTTAACTGCAAACCATCATAAGGGTTTGGACATTTTCCAGAACAGAGGAGAAGTATATTCATAAATTTCTTGGATCAACATTAAGAAAATGTTTTCAAACTTCGTCAAAACGAACATAAGGGGGAGAGTGATAATATGGGGAGGGCGGGAGACTATTTTACGATGACCGGTTTAGCATTCCTGTAATATTTGCACATATAAAAATAATAATTAAGACGCAGCTTTATTCTGAAACTTTCAAAGTGTCAAATACTGACGACGAAATAGAAAATTAATTAAATAAATAAATAAAAGAAATTTGAGGAAAACTAAGAGAAAAAACGATTTCTTTCTGCCTTTAAATGTCCACACTAGGCATTTGTTTATATAATTATTTGTAAAATTATAACAAAATTTTGGATGACAAATTTTCATGATCGAGTATAATTTTGCCGTTAACAGTAAGTAATGTTAATGGAAAAATATACTTTCTAAACGAGAGATCCATAATGTAGGCTATTTGATAATTCAATTTGTTTATAACAATCACCTTTACAGAAACATATTTTTTGGCTTTTCACTAACCCCGCACATTAAGTCGAACAATGTTAAGTATAGCAAAAATTTGTCCACAAAGATAAAAATAAAAAAAATAAAAAACGGATTTTTTCACTATTTGCATTAGCATAAGAGTTTAAATAAACAAAACTGGAAAAATCGGGGTGCATAAGTCTCGAGTGTCTATAAATGAACAAAATTTGATGAAATTTTATACTTAGGGGCCCTCAAGGTTCCTGATTACGAATCTGACATCAAATTTACAAAATTCAAAATGGCAGATCAAATATAGCGGTTCACGATTATAAATTTTTGTTAAAATTTAATCAAACTTTGTACTCAGGGTTTTCGAGATTTCTGACTAGGAATCTGACATCAAAATTACGAAATTCAAAATGTCAGATCCAATATGGCCGTTGAAGAATATAAATTTTTGATTAATTTTCATGAAACTGTGCATTTAGTTTTCTTTCAAGGCTGAAAGTAACATTAAAGTGATCACGATAGAATTATTTACAACAATCTTTCCGATATTTCATGCAGATATGGAACATACAACTTATTCTGCAACACAAGTTTTAAATATAAATATAAATATAAATATAAATATAAATATAAATATAAATATAAATATAAATATAAATATAAATATAAATATAAATATAAATATAAATATAAATATAAATATAAATATAAATATAAATATAAATATAAATATAAATATAAATATAAATATAAATATAAATATAAATATAAATATAAATATAAATATA
Organism: Andricus curvator; assembly: GCA_932195095.1. NCBI lineage: Eukaryota > Metazoa > Arthropoda > Insecta > Hymenoptera > Cynipidae > Andricus > Andricus curvator. The sequence goes on from CAKNYM010052997.1 coordinate 354,136, forward strand.
AATATAAATATAAATATAAATATAAATATAAATATAAATATAAATATAAATATAAATATAAATATAAATAT